>VZTU01012166.1:140457-179981 GCA_013400835.1 Zapornia atra
GGAGCCGCGTCTGCCCTTCGGGTCCCGGAGCGGTGGGCGCGGAGCATCACCCACAGACGGAGCCGGACCCAAAGCCGCCGTCTCGCCTGTGACCCTGCGCTCGGACCCCGGAGCCCTCCCCTGCACCCCGCACCCGGCACCCCACGCCTGAACCCGCGTCTGGACCCTGCCGTCCGGAGTGGGACAGGCAGGCGGACCCATCCGAGGCTGGGACCTGCGGGAGGAGCATCCCTCCCTTTCCCGTCCGTCCTCACGGCACCGACCCTCGTCCCTGCCGCAGCTCGCTGCCCGGGTGCCCCGGAGGGTGGGTGTCCCGGTACCCTGGTGCCCCGTTGACCTTGTACCCCTGTGTTCTGCCACCCCTGTATGCGGGCATGTTGCTATCCAGGCACATCGGTATCCCGATACGCTGGTACTTGCCTGGCCTTGGCTGCAGGCAGAGCAAACAGGGCCAAAGGGCTGTGGGGAAGTCCAGGGCTGGGGGGCCTGGCAGGGCTGGGGGTGGGAAGCTGGGAAGGGATCCTGGGAGGGAAGATTGACCTCTCTGTGAGAATCAAAAATAGTGCTTTAGGATGTAAGGGGCAGGAGACAAGGTGGGAAACCCTCAAGTCAGCTGTGCGATGCCATGCCTGAAGCCTTTTGGTTCTATTGCGTGAGCTGTTTTGTTCTTTCCGTCGTGACTTCGCTTATCAGCCGGGCAGCTGCTTAATGTAGGTTATTGTCCCAGCGCTACAGAACCAGCCTTTCACAGCCCCAGACAATACAGGTTTCCTGGAGCGGGAGCTGTGTCGGTGTGAGCGACGCTGCAAAATGAGCCCCGTCTCTGGGCGCCTGCGGCTGAACTGTTTTATGAACAGTCCTGGACTCGGCGGCAGCGCTCGCACTACAGGAAATCCTTCAGATCCAGTGGAAGGCTTAACCTCTTTGTCAAGGGCAGGCAGAAGAAAGAGAAGGAGAGACCAGCAGAGGTGCTTTCAAACACCGGCCGTAAGGAATTGTTTCAGCCCTGTCCTGAGGGATCTGTGCTCACGGGACACAGGGAAGTTCAGTTTCCATCCACCTCATTCAGCCTTTGCCCTCTCCCGACTACAAACCAGCAGGAGCAAGTGACACCAGTTTGGGGGATGCCAGGGGGCTGGAGCTTTACACCTATTGCACAGCTGCTCCTCCAGAAGTGCGTGCATCACGGATGCTGCTGTTTGAGGGGCGAAGTGGAACAGAGTAAGATTTATACCGATGGTGTTGCAAAGTTTTGTCTTTGCCTTTCATACTTGTCACACTGCTGACGAGTTCAGCGATGGGAGCACTAGCAAAGAAAGAAAAAAAGAAATCAGATACAAGTGATTAAATGTCACAGAACAACCTTGGGACAGAAGCCTTCGTATTCCTGGAAAAAAATCTTCCTCCTTCTAAATCAAGGAAGGGTAGGTTCCTGGGCACAATCACAAACCCATTGTAAGAAAAAGAAAAGCAGAGTACCCCACAAGCATCCTTCCATTACTTCATCCCAAATGACAAGTTGATTTGCTCTTCAGCACAGGAAGCACATCTTCTGGCCGAGCGTGGAAAACACAGAGCACAGTGAAGATGAACCAGGGTCAGCACTGCCAGTCAGGCTCTGGCAGGGCAGTCAGGGCTGAAGCGGAGCGTTATTTATGCAGAGGGCCTGGGACGGAAAGACGTTGCAGGAAAAGAGTAATTCAGTAGGTGGTGCTTACTGCCAGGCAGCCGAGGTTCAAGAGGGTACTTGAGCATTGCAGGTGGGGTCTCTCTGCCAGGCTGCTGAATACTCAAGTGTGTGAAGTTACTGAAGATGTTTTTTTGATGAGAGAAGGGGGAGGATACCTCGTGGAAGAAAAGATACCAGGTCTAAGCTTCTGGCCAAGCCCTAGTTTGGATAACTCTGTTGGGTCTTCCTTAGCACAACTAACCGCTGTCTTTCTGACTGTGCTCTTGCCCCACTGACTAGTCCTGTGATGTGACTTTGAGCATCTTAAAGCCATTGTCGCTTCCCATACAGCTGTGTGGGTCAGTAAGATGCAGCTTCCGGATGCATACAGGAGGTGAAATTTTTCTCTTGGCTTAGATTCAGTGAAAAACAAAGCAGGCCAAGAAAGACCTTAAGCAAAGTTCTGCCTATAGATGAGCAGAAAAGAGACCTCTATGATTGGCCTGAATACTTCAAGCTGACTTGTATGAAAATCATACACTGTCCACAAAAGGTACTGTTCTCAGAATCCCTGTAGAGCTCTGATTTTCAGCCATCTCTTTCTTTCTCTTTGCAGCAGCATCCCCATGGCCCTCTTCACAAGAACCAGCAGTCATCCTAACACCACCGACCCCATTCCCTGTGGGGCAGACAATACTACAGAGCCTGACCTGCCACACTCACACGCCTACTACGCCCTCTGCTACTGCATCTTGATTTTGGCCATCATCTTTGGGAACGTGCTGGTCTGCTTAGCCGTGCTGAGGGAGCGCACCTTGCAAACCACAACAAACTACCTTGTGGTGAGCCTGGCGGTGGCGGACTTGCTGGTGGCTACTTTGGTGATGCCATGGGTGGTGTACCTGGAGGTGAGTACGCCTTAGGAAAGATCAGCAGAATTCAACCCCGGTCTGAGTTTAGCAGCATTAGTGTAGGCTCTCGGGATAGACCAGCTCTGGTACAGATGAAACACGTTCATATTTCATCCCTGTCCCAGCTAGTTCTGGGGCACCTGTGGGGCGGCAGCCCATGATGTTGGATAGGTGATCCTCTCCAGCACAGACCTCCAGCACAGACCCACTCGTCAGCAGATACCCTGAGCCTTGCTCTTCCCGGCAGAGCCCAGCCTCTCTGAGCTTGACTGGCAGCTGGGCTACAGCCAGTAATGCAGACTGTGGGTTCTGGTGTGCTAACACCACTTTCATCTGAGCATCCTTGAAGCTGACTCCATCAGCCATAAGGGTTGCAGTGAGCACCATGATGATTCAGGAGTGGCAGGGGAAGCAATAAGGTAGAAATACTTTATAGGAGTTCGTCTTAGATCCCAGATCAATCCCTTCCCCTGCCGGGCAGAAAACAAGTGAGGGCAGTCCAATCCTCATCTCCTGTGGAGTTTAAGAGCTTTTGGGTCAGCTCCAAGCAACATTCCCCAAGCAGGCTGCCAAAGAGGTGAAGCTAAAGAACATGCTCCAAAATCTGAGCATATTCACAGTATCTTCAAAGGACTTATCAAGCCCTTGGGGTCTTATTCTCCATTTCCCTGCTCTTGGCACATCAGCCAGTGTAACAATGTACCAGCACAGCAAATATTTTTATTGAATACATGAAGGTATGCTGCAGCTGACATTTTTATCTGTTCTCTTCAGCATTTTTACACTAATTCACAAAAATTTGTAGGTCTAGAGAAATTAGTGTGAGCATCTATCAACCGTAAGCTCTCAGCTGAGCCCTGGTACCCTGTTCTCAGAGGAAGAACAAGCCTCTGAGCCGTGATCTTGCTGGAGCCTCGTGTTCTTTCTGCAAGGGGCACCCCAGAATCAGGCTGAAGGGTAAGGTGAATGTTCTGCTGGCAGCTGCCCACCTTTGGCTGACCTCTTTTCCCACAAAACAGAGCAGAAGCAGAGAGGGATTTTGACTTGCACATATGGACCGCACAGCGCATGAACAGAAAGTAGGACAAGATAGGAGAGGGAGGACGAGACAGGGCAGCGCCAGCAAGTGCCAGACCTGCTATGGGGGCACAGGGAGATTTGGTCAAGTTGCAGGGGACTGGCAGTGGCCCTCCAGCCCTCCTCTGGCACTGGAGTAGGACGTTGAATAGACAGCACAGCTCTGAGCTTTGGCACCCAGCCTAGGCTTGTGTTAATCCAAACCACCCTTCCAAACCGTGCCCACTGCTATCTCAGCAAGGCTACAATTAAGAGAAATTAACGGTTCGCTCTGTGTGTAAGCATTATTAATAAGGGCGTCGATGGTTAATTATTTATGTATAGCATCACTGTAGAGTGAAAGAACAAAGAGAGCACTATGATACTGCACATGTGATCATGTTCCTAATGAAGTCGGTAGCAACATTTAGACTAATCTGTGTGGAGCAGTTCTGGAGCTGGCCTACCGCTCAGTTGTCTTACCTCGAACAATTAAAAAGCAGGAATAAATTGGGAGGGGGGGGGAGGGAGAGGGGGAAGAAGCCACCCCTTTAGACTCTGCGATTTGATTGCAACTAAAAATTATTATAAAAACTCAAATTTTCTTTCAGAGTGGGGTACTCCAGCACCTCAAGCGTATGCCCATCTTCAGTGAAATCACTATGATGTGCTTTGCACTAGATAAGACAAAGCACTCGCTCTCACTGCGGACAGGGTGGGACTGAAGCACATCTGTGAAGCAGCTTCTGCCCCCCGTGCAGTACTGCGGTCATGATCTGTGAGCACAGCGGTAGGTCCATTCCCTAGGTGGGTTTGTAGACCCAGTCAAGATTCCTTTCCATTTGTGGAGCTTGGATAATCAAAGTAGCTGATCCAAGAGTCACCCAAACAACAGGGAGAAGAACCCACACATGTCCCCAACCCAATCCACCACTCCCAGCATTGCACAATATCTCCTAGAGAATGATGCTGTAGGACTCCAACAAGACAAAGATTTAAAATCAGTCCAAAAAGGCCCCAAATCATTTAGATATTTGCTGCTGTTTATGGATGAGTGGTGCCACCAATGAAGTGGAAACTGCATCATGCTTCAGTACACTATGGGCCTGGAAATTGCCAAGAAATCATCCAGTCCCAAAAGCGTGTACAATACCTATTCATCTCCTGAGCGTTTGCTAAAGCAGACACCTGAGACCTGGCCATTATTTATGGAGAAGCTAAAGGTGGCTGAATACCTCACTTTGAAATGTCAATTGTGAACTTTGGTTTTTACATCCAGTTTTTAGAGCCATCTGTGGCCTGGACCTTCTTCATGAAAATTTTCGTTTTATCAGTCGCGCAGACCAGAACTTTCTCTTTCTGAGAAGTCTTTTGGGAAGGCTGTGACAAAGCAACAAGAGGAATATTTTATCATCTCAAAAGCCTCATCTCCACCTAATGAAGTTTCTGCCAAAAAAATGCTATTCAGCGCTGTGCCTAGCAATGTTCTGGGGTCAGTACTGCTACCTCAGTTCTTTACTGACCTCTGATGCTGCGGCTGCCACATCTGCTGAAGCTCATTGAGGTTTCTAAGTGGCATTAGGGTATCCTGCCCACTGGAGTCTGATAGCATTCAATACCATCATGCCTTATAGTCCTTGTATAAATGGAGGAGGATATGTAGCAGCACAACCTGGAGCATCCTTCTCAGTCTTCTCACAACATCCAGAGGGAAAAAAGCTTCAGAAGATGGTTGTCACTGAGGTCCTGCCTGAAACGCTGTTCAGAGCATGTAAGAGTAATGTTGTCTCTTCTGTGGCTCTCATTTCAGAGCAGTGAGACCCACAACTTCTCCTTGCACCCCCAAGAAGAATACACTCTTATACACAACGTGTTTAAGTGAGCATGCTTAGATGCACTGCCAGTTATATGCCTGCCATTACCTGATGCTGTACTCCTCCATCCTCGTACTCCTCAATGTGGCATCTGATCAGGAGAGGGATGGATTTGCATAAGTTTTTGAATGCACAGTGGTGTATTTTTTTTAAAACTGGAAGACTTCCTATAGGGTTGGAAAGTTAAAAATAATAATACCACAATTTTGTGGATAAAGCAGATTGGTCACCAAGAAAGATGAGGTGACAACCTGACCTGAATAGTCTATCGGGAGCTTCGTCTTTGACAGAGCCGGGATTTCATCCTGGACTCTGTTCCCACTTCTGCCGCATACGCACCAAGTGGTAATGAGAGATTGTATCAGCTCATCTCTCTGTGGTTTGCTCTCATCAGCTGTAAGAGAATAATATTTGATCATCCACCTCACCCAGGCAGTTGTGGGGATTCATTCAATTAATACCTGTGATGTGCTTTGAGGTTCCTGGACAAAAGGCACTGGAGGGATAAAGAACAGGTACCCTGCCCGCACATGAAAAGCAGAAATGCACACAAGCAAGGTCTGGCTGCTGTAGCAAAGATGAGGGGAGCAGAGCAAGGAGAGGAAGAGCAGAAATAGAATTTAAAAAATTGTGAGCGAGGCTTGTAATAAAAAGGCCTCGTTTCATTGTTAAATCCTGGAATAAATTACCCCATGGGTAAATATTAACTACTTCACCAGCCTCAGCAGAGCTACTCCCCATTTCAGAAGCTGTGGCTGGTGAAAGTGAAGATGGGTTTTAAACACAAACATTTTGATCTGGCAATCATCCTCTCAATACAAGCTGCAGCTTAGCATGCAGGTGATGTGCTCTGAATGCATCATCCTGAGAGGGTTCGCTTCAGAGCCCTTCCCACCACCATCTTCTTCAGTTTTAATGCGTCACATTCTTGGGCTTAGTGTTTGAATGTGCTCAAGAACTTGGAAACTCCCTCAGTTAAGTGCCTGCACATCTGCCGGGTGAGCAGCAGCTGGCTCGCACACTAACACCTGGCACCAGCTCCTTCAGACTCCGCAGATCCCACAGACATTGCAGTGCATGCTTGCCTCAGAGTGCAGAAACCACCCCTGCTGGGTTCCCACTGCAAAGGCTTCCAGTGTTTATAATTTTTTTAATGATCTCAAAATCTGCAACTAAATCAAAAACTGTGTAATGTTTCTTTGAAAACTGAACCTACCTATTAAGGTCCCTAATTTCAGAGGGACAGCCTTCAGTTTGCATGTCTTCTAGCCCACCTAATTGTGCAGAAAAAAAAATCTAAGGGCTTGGCTTGTTGTATTTTTTTCCCCCTTGGTTTGCTTTTTTTAAAAGAAAACAAAGGAGCCCCACAAGTATCAGAGCACTGAAGATGAAAGCACAGTTCCCTAGTGCATTTTGACACATAGCAGCTGGGTCCAGCAGAGAACACCCTGAAGACACAGCTCACCTCAGTGAGTTTCTGTGCCCATGTGCAGGAATGCTGGAACAATCAAAACCATTTAAATTTCTCAGGATTATTCCTCTAACAACTCTGAAGAGAACTTGCACAGAGTGAGTTCTGTATTTATACAAGTCCTTCTCCCTCCAGAGAACAACATCTTTCCTAGGCATCAACACATGGTGCAGGGTTGACCCTCTGCCTTTAGAAGCCAGGCACCCTCTCCAGCTCAATCTGGGATGGGTATTTTTGAGTGGGTCTTCCAAACCTCTAAGGAGCTTGCACAGACTCATTGAGCAACTGACTCCACTGTCTCACTGTCCTCATGGACAGAGTTTACCTTCATAACCAGTGTGCTCCTTTCTTCATTCAACTTATGCCTGTTTCCTCTTGTCCTCCCACCACCCACTGCTGTGAAGAACTTGGCTCCATCTTCTTAGTGACCTGGCTCCAACTTTCTTAATGATGTTTCTTAATAGGCATTAGGGGACTGCTGTTATCGCTCACACCACATCCCACACACCCCCCCTCAAGCCACCTATTCTCCAGGCCGAACAAGTCCTGTTCCTGTAGGTACTTCTCTCCTACCCCTGTTCTCTAACCAGCGCAGCATTAGATTTGTTTGCTGGACTCGTCCAGCAGGCTCTGTTGGAGGGCAAGCTGCCTCCTTCTTAAAAGAGGCAGACCACCTCACTTGGAGCCAGGCTTTCATCCCAGCCCCAAGGAGAGCAGTGCCACACAGTGCTCAGAGCATCTTGCTGTCAGCTGAAAAGGTCATGTCAAGAGCTTGATAGCTGGGCCAAGAAATGCACTTCTCCTTCAGAAAGACTGGCCATGGCCAAGCTTTCATGATTGCATGCTTCAGATTAAAAATGCCAAACAACCAGAACAAAAGCTCAACATGGTCGCAAAGCAGAAGCCTTTATCTGGATAGCTGGTGAGTTCTCACTCAGATCAAATAATCAAAATCTGTAACTGAGATAAGAATCCAAATAAGACTGGAGAGAAGCCTCAGGTCTTGGGTCTCTCTGTTTCATACATAAATGCATAACATTTGCAGCACTTTTCCAGCTCACTGCCTGCAAAAGGACTCCAGCAGCTAAGCTGAGAAACACGTTTCAGCCCTTAGATTTCCTCAGGTAATCCCTAATCAAAGGATATACGCAGTGATATCAAATGTAAATCTATTTATCATGCCAGGCCTTAAGGGACAGGAGAGCTGCTCTCTGTTTCTTCACCTCACCTCCCTTTGCAAGGACTAAAATTGAAGTGTGGCTCCTTCCCCATGATCGGCCACTGTGTTACACTGCACACGGTGTTGGTGCCTCTGTTTCCACATCACAGTGGACATGAACTCACCAAGCTGTTGAGATATTTGGAGGAGAGCACCTCCCTAACTTCCCGGGACTGGGTGCATAACAAGTCTGACAGTTTTGTGGTTGCTGGTGCAGGTGACCGGAGGAGTCTGGACTTTCAGCCGCATCTGCTGTGATATCTTCGTCACCATGGATGTAATGATGTGCACGGCCAGCATCTTAAACCTCTGTGCTATCAGCATTGACAGGTGAGAGCCAACAGCACCCAGGGAGATAGTCTGGAGATGGGGGTTGACCCTGTACCCCAGCGTGGCAGGGACAAGGAAGGGAGGATTGTGTAGGCAGTCTCGGTGTCCTCAGGAACACAAACCTCCCTGCAAGTCTGTCACTGCCGCTCTGGACACGGCTCTGCCCACCATGTGCTGCACTCAAGGGCAGAGAGGCACGAGCAGTAGAACATCACCAGTAGGTGGGCAGTCAACCACCTGCACGTGCATTTTGAAGGCAGGAACCAGAACTGGTTGTCTACTTCCCACTGAGTCTCAAAGAGGATTTCTCCTTCTGGAGACCTCACTCATAAAGTATTAATAGCCAAAATCCCACCATACACATAGGGAGGGCTGAAGATCATTGCTGCGTAATCTTCAACCTTGTCCTGTTTTTTTTTTGCATCTTAAAACTGGGTATATTCTAAGCAAGGCTGAGGGCTGGGAGCCAAGACCAACATAAGTGGTGCTGTTAGGACTGAGGAGCGGGGGCAGTACTGCATCGTGTGCCTTTGTAACGTGTGCTTCATGGGTAGTCACGCAAAGCAGCTCTCAATGCTGGGTTGGCCCAGTGCTCCTCCATGGGGGTCTTTATCCCCATTTTGTTTTGGCTCCCTGTAAGGAGCAGGCTCCAGGTTATCCTAAAGACAAGACTCCCGTGCCTTCCAAATCCAGCCTTGCTGAGCTGTGTCCCCAGGGGCACCCTGGCAGCTGAAGGCCCTGGATGCCCACCCATGGGCAATCCTCTGGCTGTCAGCGAGACCAACACCAGGGCGGGCAGCTGAGGCACAGACCATGGCAGGCTGTGATTGCTCCAGACACTGCTCTCACCCAGCAGTGCATATGTAACCTTAGGGGCTTGAGGGTTGGGGGTTTCTGGGGGCTTCTAGATCCAAACCTTGTAGCTTCAAAGCGCCAGCGGTTCTGCAGAGCGTTTCTCTGCAGTGCTGCCAACTAACTCTGATTTCCTCTGTTCCTCCCCACAACACCCTGCTTACCATTTCTACAAATTGCTGGTCCCATCATCTCATCTTCTTTCCTCTTCCACTTCTTTACCACCATGTTCCCAATGTGGCTTTCATTTCTCCCTTTAAAACCTGGTCCTTTTCCTCACTCCATTCTTACATCTCCTCCTTCTGGAGCTGGTTTGGTCCACAGATACACTGCAGTGGTGAAACCAGTTCAGTACCAGTACAGCACTGGGCAGAGCTCCTGCAGGAGGGTGTCTCTCATGATCGTGATAGTCTGGATGCTGGCATTTGCAGTATCGTGCCCTCTCCTCTTTGGCTTCAATACTACAGGTAGGTCATGTCCTGAACAACAGCACGCAGGGAGGGGTTGGAAATGGAGCTGCCCTGTGTATGGCCAGGTTATTTAACGTGGGTCCTGCAGACTTTCCAAGTTATAGATAATGTTAAGGCATTGGAAAGCATGCTATGAAGGGTGAGAAGAATTTCCAGTGCTGGAGAACAGATGTGCTCTTGTCTGTAAATTTGCCATCTGCTGAGGCAGACACTGCCCATTGATCGGAGGACAGACCTGCCTGCTTGACTGCCAAATCAATGCCCTGGCTTAGAAATCCCCCCAAACAATCACTCTGCACACAGAGAGCAAATCTCCAGATGTGCAGCTCTTCCAGCACGTGCACTGACAGTGTTTTGCCAATATCAACAGGCCCAGACACACAATTTTTAACCTGAAGTGAGACACATTTCTAAAGAGCCAGGCTTGCATATTGGCACTGCCTGTGAGAAACCCCCTTCCCATCCAACTGGATGCCAGACTCCTCACACAATCCCTGGAGGAGAGCAAACAATTTAGCCTCCTCCTTGGAAGCAGGTTGGTCTTTCTCCTTCCTCTCACCTAGGGCAGCCTATTCCTCCTGGGGGCAGAAGGGCAGGAGAGCTTCCCACCTCGTGAGCCACAGGCAGGGAGGGGTCCTTTGCTCTCTGTGCAGTGCTTGAGGCGAGAAGGGGACAGCGGGAGTGAAGTCCTGTCCTCTCCCACTGCCTGATCAAGACAGATGGAAGCAAAGGCATACGTCTGCACTGAGACAGCTCAGAGGCTGTCAGAGGAATAGGAGAAAGGATGAAAGGAGAAAGGATCCTCTTGAGAAAGGATGGGAATGGATGTGAGAGTGGAGGGCAGAGCTGTTGGCCAGAAAAGCGGGCAGATGCATGTTGGATCACGTGAGATGGCCTAGGCAGACTTAATTTTAAGCATCAGTTAGGTGAGCTGGTGGGCCATGGTATGATATGCAAAATAAACAGAGATAGGAGATAGCTGCACTACTTAGACTGACTTTGTCCCCTGGACACCTTTCAACTTGCTTTGCCAACATGCCAGAGCCTCCTTATACTAAACTGAAGCAGCTCAGCCGCCCCTCTCTCTCTCTCTCTCTCTCTCTCTCTTCTCCTCCTCAGGAGATCCCAGTGTCTGTTCCATATCCAACCCTATTTTCATCATCTACTCCTCTTTGGTGTCCTTCTACCTCCCCTTCATGGTGACCCTGCTGCTCTATGTCCGGATTTACCTCGTGCTAAGACAAAGGCAAAAGAAGCGAACCCTCACCCGGCAGGGCAGCCACAGCGCCAGCACCAAACCGTGTTACGCACACAAAGTAAGATCCACATGAATGTAGGAGCCACCAGAAAGGGCAGGGCATCATCCCATCTTCTCTTCAAAGGGTCAAAGCACAGAACAGAATGCATAAAGCAGGGGCACGGCATGGCTTCATCCCATCCCTCACTCATACACTGTGAGATGCAGAAGCCCTCTAGAAAGGGAACACGTACTGCCTGCGTGTCTCTGCTCTCTAGAACCAGGCAACTAGAAGAGAGCACAGCCTCCTTCAATATTTCTTCAGAGCAGAGCTTTCTCAGCCATGCAGAAGTCTGGCTAGTTTCTTCATTTATCGATTTTAATGTCTTAATGTATTGATTTTTGCTCTATGAAGCTTCATTCTCAGGGCTTCACAGGCTTTAACCTAAATTATTTTAAAAACCCACCAAAACAACCACCTCTTTATCTGACAGATTTAAGAGGTCAAAATGCTCATGGTGCACGGAGCATTTGTTCCACTGACCTTTTGAGATGAAATACCTGCAACCATGGGAACCAGCACAATGCTTTAAAAGAGACTGCCTGATCACGCATATCCACTTGTTTTACCCATTTTCTCACAGTGAATCTACATTAAAAAGGGGTGGGGGTGTTGAGGGGAGCAGGGCCAGCACAAAAATACAAGTGAAAGGTTAGCAGAGTGGGTGTTTCAGCTCTTCTTGTTCCCATGTTTCTCTTTAGTGGGATGGAGGTAGAGAGTTGCCTAGTGCTGGTTCACCCCTCCCATAAGCCAAGGTCAGTCCAGAGTATATGGTGCAAACCTCATAAACAAGCGGGGCTAAGGATGATTCCCACAACTTTCCTCGTCATCCTTTGACTATCCAATGAACCATTTAGTTGGTTCCCAGTTCTTCTGTAGCATCCTCTTTTGCAGGAACACACGGAGAGAAAAGCTTTACCAAACAGATGCCAAGGCACCTTTTCCCCCTGTCTCCCACTCAAATGCTCAGGCCAGGAGATGTCTACCAAAAGGAAACTGCTGACAGTCTTCAGCCTGCAGCGGTACCGCAGCTTCTGCCATGAGGCATCCCTCACCACAACACCAGGAACTACACTACACAGCAGGCTGGAAGAGAGAAGAAAGAGTACGAAGCCAGGACTGGAGGTACGGAGGCTCAGCGATGGCAAAACAATCAGCTCTTTGAAACTAGCACACCAGCAGCCTCGCCTGATCCAGCTTCGGGAGAGGAAGGCTACACAGATGCTAGCTATTGTCCTGGGTGAGTGAGAGCCAGTCTTTCCTGTGGGGTGCAAGGGGTGGTGGTTTAGGACTCACAAGAGCAAGGAATCTCCTCCTGCAGTATTGACATTAAAAAAAGAAAGGCAAGCCAGGCCCAGCCTTCAGCTATCACTGCTCTACAAACTCAGGGGACACAATGGTGGGACATTCAGGGATCTAGGGTAACGCTCTCAAATGCTGAGAACAAAGTATGTTGGTGTTTTACTTGCTGTGTTTTGTTACCCTTTTGTTTTAAATCAGTGGCCAACAAGCCCTGCTAGAGGGACCAACAGCCAACACTTTTGCTTTTCCTTTTCCTTTTTCATTGCCATTATAATTATTATTGCAAAACTGGGACAATCCTAAGTTTCCACCTGTGTGTCAGCTCCTAGGTCGGCTTACAGAAGGGGAAACTGAAGCAAGGAGCAGCAGAGAAACTGGCTCTTACAGCTGGATAGAGAATCCCACAGACTGGTGTCCCTGCCATGGTCACCGGTCGCACTGTGTCCCCTCTAACTTAGCCATAGGAGGGAAATAATACCATCCTTGTCATAACTGATGAAAGCAGCTGAGGAGTCTTTCCCTCTAAGTTGTGGCCACTTGTTTTTGCCTGTCACCAGTCCACTGCTGAAGCTCCCTCCCTCTATCATTCCATCCATCCCTGTAACTGGCCCCAAGGCACTTGAGTTGAGCTCTTGCCAGGTCCCCCTGTTTCTGGAATAAACACCACACCCAGAGTTTACCAAGTGCAGGCATGTGCATGGAAATAGTGAGTGGATGGAGGGAGAGGGCACGGGTGCAGGCTCCTTTCCAAGTAGTGGCTTCTCTGAAGTCACAGATTGTTTTCTCCCTCTCTCTAAAACCAGGGGCATTCATCATCTGCTGGCTGCCCTTCTTCTTGATTCACATCCTCAACGCCCACTGCCCATCCTGCCACGTGCCCCCAGGGCTTTACAGTGCCAGCACCTGGCTTGGCTACGTGAACAGTGCCCTCAACCCCATCATCTACACCACCTTCAACACCGACTTCCGCAAGGCCTTCCTCAAGATCCTCTGCTGTTGACTGTGGGGCCAGCGCCAGACTGCATGTGCTGCAGCTTGCAGCAGGCTCCTGGGCTGGGGACGTGGCATGGAGCCCTGACCTCCCTCTGCTTTACATGCTGTGGGGAGTGATGCATTCCCCGCGGCTGTGAGCGGTGGTGGGTGACATGATGTGTTCATTGCCGACAGCCTGGCACCATCTGCACTGGAGTGAAGAGCAGGAACACACCCCACCTTCACGGCCAGCTTCCCACACCCAGCCTCAGTACTCTTGCTTGAGAGAGTACAAGTGCTTCCCACTTCTGGGGAGGGAGGGGAAGAAGACACAGAGGTAAACCCAGGCGTCCCTCAGCATTGGGCACAGTGGCACTGAGAGGCAGACCCAGACGTGCAGCGGAAGATCAGCCATCATGGCGTGACGCTCCTGGGATCTTCCAGACTCACAGAGCACACAGGACCCAACCAAATGGCATCTCTCATCTCCCTCACCTATGTGCTGGGAATGCATTTACCTTCCCACCGCTGGAGCCTGCAGAAGGCACCCACCTGAGGGGCACTACTCCTGATAAGAAGGCAGACCATAACCTCATTGGTAAGGATCCTGATCCCCTCAATCAGGGGCCAACAGCAAAACTTTGGTGAGGACTCTTAGAAATGGATGGAGAAATGACAACATCCTTGTTGCCTCCATCAAAAGGCTTGCGCATAAACTGGACCGGTCTCAGTGCTTAAGAAAATTGCCCCAGTTGCAAATGAAACCTTCCCCTGTGCTGCCAGCTTGTATTTTCTTGCTCCTTGCAAGGCAAAGAGGTGGCTACCATCTCCTTGGTCGGCCAGATCGCATGAGAAGTGCAACACTACATCCCCTCTCTTCCTAACCCAAGGACTAATAGATTGACTGATACTTAACTACCCCACCCCCAGTGTGGTCACACCACACCAGGGCCACTACATAAAGAAAGAGGCCAAGGATAGGTCCAGTCATGCCTGCAATAGATTTAAGCCTGTTTTTTTTCAGCTGGGGTAGGTTGCACGCATCCTGTCTCATAACTTGTCTGTGGTCTCTGTTTGTGCTCCTCTCCTCATCAGGAGCACTGCTAGATTAAGGGTTAATCCCATCTGCCTGTTGTGATAACTCCTGTTACAGCCCACGCCTGGGGGAAGAGCTGTTTCAGTAACACCCCTCCCAGTAAGAAAGGACGTGTGCCTCCGGATCAGACCCAGGATGGGTCAGCCCTGGCTCCCCTTGCTGATAGGCCTGTCAGCACACAGGGTATCCATACATCCCAGCCTTCCAGGCCATATGCAGCCCTGCCATGGTCTCCTTCCCTAGCAGTATTTCACAAAGTCATCTCCAGTAATTCCTGGAGGAAAACACCAGGCAAACTCTGCCAAACCATGTAAGTTGGTCTCGTGTCAGGGCATTCTGATGCTCTTCTCCTTGTATAGACAAACCTGACCTGGGACAGCTTCTCATTTTCCCCCTTGCTGTACCAGATCAGAGGCTCCAGCTCTCACTCGCAAGACAAGGCTTAGCCGTGCTGTTCACCATGCTCGTTTGACAGCTTTGGGCATAACTCTCTGTGCTGCCTCTGCCAGTGCCCATGCCACAGCTCCTCTCTTTCCTAAGATAAAGCCAAACACATTGTTCTTTGTTTCTGGAGCACATAGCAGAGCTCTAGCTTCATCTTGTTTGCCTGGGCTTTGGTGGAAGATGCTTGTGGAGAACATGTATTGTTTGCCTGGGGAGATGCCCTCTGTACGGCATTGTAACTGCATCAATACAATAAAACACAGATGTAATGGGAAGTTTGGGTACCTGTTGTGGTGGGTGTAGCCCTTCTGTAGAGCCTTTTCTCACCTGTAGCCCTCCTAACTCTTTCCCTGTACACAATGATGATCCACCTGGACACCCACAAGAGGTCTTTACTATCACTTGCATTTTTATGTGTAACTGGGAAAGAATTCAAGGGCTGCTGTAAGCACTTCCAGCAGATGAATTCTGAAAAGATGGTCAATTAGTTTCCCATCCGTGCCAGGCAGACACACAGTAGTGTTAGTCCATATGCTCAAAGGTGCTGGACAGCATGCAAAAGTACTCAGCACAGCAGGTATTTGGGGGTATTAGTCAAGTCAATCAACCTGTGGATAGACTGCTGCTCAAGTAATTCTCATTAAGATGCTTCATTACACAGATCACCGGAGACCATTTTATATACACAGTTGCCAGAAAGGTGGAAACAGGGAAAAAGACCTGGCCTGGCATTTCTCAGGTGTCACATTCTGTCTGATCTTACTTGAATTTGAACCTGTTCTTCAAGCAGGGATCCCCAAGGCAATTCAAGATAGAGGTGAGCCATCTCCCTCTCCAGAAAGCCAGAGGGACAACTGAGAAGCCCCTCAGGGCCTGTGTTTCACAAGCCCCACCTCCCCCTGCCTTAATTATTTGCAGTAGAATAATCCACACTCCCTCATTTTTTACCTGAAATGCCTCCTCCTAACCTTCATTTTTTTAAATGCTTTCATCTTTGCTGGGTTTTTTTTCCCTTGGCTCCATGACTGGCTGAAGAGGAGAGGTGAGCCGTGACACTGTGCTCTGTTGAAGAACCACGGGAATTATACAGGGTTTCATTTACATGCTGATATTCACATCAGAAGAGCCTTTGGAGAATGCAGAAAGCTCCTCTACTGCAGAGAGAAAGAGGGAGCTGAGAGACCGACGCAGGCTGTAAATAATTCCTGGTGTCAGAAGACCTGTTCTGACAGCGTGGCTGGGCAGCCGTGCAGGCGCAGCAAGGGGTCCTGCGGCCTGTGCTCCCCTTCGCTCTTCCCCATTGGGCAGCATGAGTGGGACGTCTAAGGCTGCCTATGCTTATGCCATTTGTAAACCACCCAGCAGACAGAATAGCAGGAAGCATCTCTACGGTAGCTGAGGAGGGTGAAGACCCTTTGGAGACGAAGGAGAGCTGGCAAAACCCACTGGGAACAGCAACTCCTCCTGCGAGGTAGAAGGCAGCCAGCCAAATACTGCCTGTCTAGACGCAATTACAGCACGCCTGAGAAATGGACTGAAAAACACCGATTATCCCCTGCCTCTGCTGCTTCTCCAGGCACAGGCAGACGTGTGTCCCAGCTCACAGAGCCCTAGGCTCTGGCTGAGCTGCAGGAGACCAGGCGAATGAGCTGCTGGGCCTGTGTATCCCTATGGCTTGCTCACTGTGAGTTATGCTCGCTCAGGTTAACAGGCACACGCGGCTCTCTCATACCACTGTATGCCAGCTCAGATAAAGCCACGGAGACCCTGATCTCCTCCACACGTACCTGGGGGTCCCAGGTACCTGGGGGTACATCAGTGGTAGGTGTGCCACTTATTATATGCACCAAGTTTGCTGATCCCTCCTGTGGTGCTACTCTTTGGGGGCTACTAAACAGCGCAACCCAGGGGTGTGCGTGCACCTCCCAGTGCTCTTCCTTGGAGGGACTTGGGGGACCCTGATGATAGCTGCAGCTCAGAGGCACCTTTTTTTAGAGCATAAAAAACATAAATAAAATCGATTGCGAACCTGCGGTTCAGAATAAAGGGTTTTCAGAATGAGTGGTAAGAGCCTGACTCTGGGCTGGAAAGGACAGCTGGGCAGGCAGCAACCTGCTCTCCATGGTGCCTCTTAATCTGCAATCTCTCCTCAGGGTCCTGTGTGGTAGCTATGATGTTAGACGGAATTTAAGATAGATATTGATGATCTAAAAACCAGGCAAGACAAGACAACCCACCCTGAGCCACCCTCAGTCACTCAGTTCTACAAGCATGCAGGCGGAAGCAGAGAGCATCTCCGTGGCTCACTGCCACCCTTTCACAGACCACCTACATTTCCACTGAGGTTGATATGCAGTGGTTTACTTGGGTGCAGGTGCAACCAGAGATGTCCATCGCAGATCAGAGCCCCAAATGTACCCTGTCGCTCCTGGCTGTGTTTTCATAAGGCCACAATTTAAACTTCAGGTCCAGCAGCAAAAACCACAGGTTACTCAAGTTATAAAACCCCTAAATGGTACCAGGCACCAAAGTGAAGCCATCCAGAGATAAAATCAGCAGTTCCTATGTTGAGTTTTACATTATGAAATGAAACAGAGAAGAAACCATAAAATTCTCTCTCCCATCGGAGGCAGCAGCAGGCACAACAGGAATCTTTAAGCAAGAGTACACAAAAGGCCATAGGGCAGAAGGAAAAACAATCTTCCATGAGGGAAAGCTGCCTGCTGGGAAGGCCAGGAAATGATGGAGGAGGTGGCTTTTGCCTGCCAGGACAGCCCACTGCTCTCTGCCAGTGGCACTGCTCAGCTAAGGTGCTCCAGCGCACCTTGCAGCAGCTGTTGTATGCGGTGTCTTAACAATCCCAGCTGCAGCCAAGCATGAAAAAACACATTTGCTACAGCAAGGACAAAGCAAAGTCTTGCAGAAAACCTCTCATCCCCAGTTAGTCCTCCCTGGACTCCTCAGAGGATGGGCAGGCCAGCTACTTGTCTGAGCTCAGCTGAACCCCACTTGTGGGGCTAAGCCTGAGCAGCTCCCCCATGGTGAAGGAGTACACTTGGACTCTGGAGTACTGCAGCCTCTTTGAGGGGGATCAGAGTGACCTGGGGTCCTGCTGCCCCAGGCTGGTCCTCTGTCCACAGCTGGGGTCAGCACAACCTCCTCAGGCTAGCAGCTCCTCTGGAAGGGGCATCCTTACACAAGACGGAGCTTGGCTTAAGCTCATTGCAAAGCAAAGCCCTCTCTCACACTTACTGACGTGATGGTTTCTGAAGAACATCTAATCAATGCCAGCATTTCAAGGAAAGATCAACAGGCTGCAGGCTGCTGATATGGTGGTGTTCAGAAAACTACAGATAGGAATTGTGGACATCCAGAGGAGGCTGGTACCAATCTGATTAGTTTCAGCCAGGTGTGTGATGGTTTGCTCACAAAGTGATGACAGGCTCTGGCAGCCTGCAGCCTGCAACTGCTCCTGGCTGTGAGGTGTCTCATCCTGCAAAGAGAATGGCCACATCCGATCTTTCTCAGACCAGTGTGAGTACCCCAAATCTGAATTAGCCTTTGAGTGAACTGCTGAAGTGAACTTTTCCTTGTCTAATGATAATGATGCAATAACATAATTGTCATCTCCTGGTGGTATCTTACCACCTGACATGCTGCCTTAGGAGCAGAGGAAAGCTCACAATAGTGCAGGCAATTCAAGGTGTGAAGGGTTTGAAACAACACTTCTTCAAAGTCAGCATCAGCCGCTACATACACCTTGCTGGATGATGTTGAATGGGAGGTAGATTTATCTCGGACCAATCCCGCCTTTCAATTTCAAATGCCACTGTTCTGGCTGTGCTCTATTACTCTCCAAACAGTCAATCTCAAATCAAGATAGAGTGGTGACTTTTCTTGTTCTGCTTTTCTGGCACTACTCATGCCACCCTTCCTTGGTTTCATACCAACTCAAGTGCCAGAACAGGAGCCCACCAGCTCCAGCGCTAACCACACCTTTCTCCAACATGGATACTTTCTCCCAGGCCCAGGTAAAGGAATTATCCTGAACCCTCTTCATGATTCTGGCTACACATCAGTGAAGCCAGGCCCTGGTTTCATCTCATCCCTGAATGCCTCTGGAAATGTGAGTCAAAGAAAACCCCTAGAGCCAAAGAAGAAAACGAACATAATTAAAAATTCATTTCAGTATAATGATTTAAGCATCTCAAAGAAACAAGAACTAGGCTGCTCTATGCCTGGCCATGTGGGGAAGACCTTCCTGGTTCCCTGCTCTGGGGACTCTTGTCAGTTCTAATCAGTTTTACCCCACAGCTGTGAGCATGGTGAATCGAGCAACACAAATAAAGGTACATTTCCCTGGGCAGAGACACACTTGCTATGGGACTTCACATTTCTTTCTGCCATCCTATGCCATGCCAGAGGGGCTGTGGTGCAGGTAGACCGCTCACCTTGCTATGCCTCAGCTGAGGCATATGCCACAGCGTTTCTGTCATAGAATCACAGAATCACTAGGTTGGAAAAGACCTTTAAGATCACCAAGTCCAACTGTTCCTGTTCTAAGCTAAACCTTATCCCTAAGTACCTCATCTACCCTTTTTTAAACACACCCAGGGATGGTGACTCACCCACCTCCCTGGGCAGCCTGTTCCAGGCCCCGACAACTCTTTCAGTGAAGAACTTTTTCCTGACATCTGATCTGACCCTGCCCTGGCACAGCTTTGTGCCATTTTCCCCTGTCCTATCTGCTGTCACCTGGCCGAAGAGACCATCTCCTACCTCTCTACAACCTCCTTTCAGCTAACTGTAGGCAGTGATAAGAAGGAGATGGGTGGATTGGTAATGCTGTAGGACTCCCTTGAACATTTGTGATGGCATGGGCTTTGGGGAGCAGGGGAGCCAGTTACTGGGGTGAACCCAGCAGGTCTCCCCTCAGGTGGTCCTCTGTAGCCTTCTGCGTTGTGAGCAGGAGGGCAGCAGCCATTGCTAACTTGCCGAACAACAACCGGATGCTTCTTCCTCCTCAAGACACGCGTGAAACGGGGGATGTAAGAAGGCACAAGACGGTGCCTTCTGCAGCTCAGTGTTGGCAATGCTATGCATGGACATACTGCACAGCTCCCACTCCTTTCTTTGCTGGCCTTGCCAAATCCTAATCATCCTGTTTGCCCGTGCTCCTTCCTCCCAGATGCTCCATCTCCTGCTCCCTTCCTTGAAGATGCTGCATCTCTCCGAAGGCTTCGGCTGCCTGCCAGTCTCTGTTCCCTCCCATCCCAGTTCACAAAGCTTTGTCTGAGGAAAGCATCTGGCTTTCCTAAGGGTTGGTTTCCTCAGCTGTTTTTCAGCACATAGTGGCATTAAATTTGACATTACATTGTAGATGGTTCCGCTCCAGTCTGGGGAGGGCAGTATAAAAAGCTCAGGACAGATTTGTAGCCTCTGCTGACTTCCTGCAAGATGTTGGCTACATCACTTCTATGCCTCCCAATTACCTCATCAAAAAGCAAACCAGCCGTTCTCCTGTGGAAGGAGGGAGCAAGGAGCACAAAGCATCACTACAAAGCCACCTTCCTGTTGTGCTTTGCAATACATGTCCTCTGAAACGCAGTCAGCTCAAGAGCAGAAGGTATCACATACACACAGCACTGGGATGGGTCTGGGACCAAGGACCTGGAAACTGCTCTTCTTTTCTGGAAATCCACACTGGGCCATTACACCTAAGGGACGTAGTTTTCTGATCTTTTCTTGACCACCAACTGCAAACCAGCCTGCTCTGCAAGTACGGGTGAGATACACCTTGTCCTGTGGAGCTGCAAACATGAACCACAGCCACTGCCTTCCCCAGTGCACTGGCCATCCCCTTGACCAGATGGTGCTTTGCCCAGAAGCAGGGGGATAGGGAAGGTAGGAAGCTGGCTAATCTTGAGCTGTCTGGCAGATCCAGATGCCTCTAGGTACCATTTCTTTGCATAGGGCCCTGCCCCAACTACTTAGCTTCTTAAATTTTCAGGCTGAAGTTTGAACCCCTGATTAACCCTGGTTAATCAGATGACCCCTTCTCATCCCAACCAGCTTTCCAAAGAGCTCTGTGAGACGTTCAGGCACACAGAGCTGCCAAACAGAGCAGCCTTTCTCTGAAGTTTTTGAAATGATGGGGAGTGAGCAAAGCCAGGAGCTGGAGAAGGTACATCAGAAGCATGACAGAGCGTCCCACTGCGTTGCACCTTCACCTGACCAGTCTAATTTAAACGACAAGTGTAGAAGTAACCAGGCAGTCCATCACCACCTCACTGTGAGGCAGGGAAGATAATGCCTTTCCCAGCCAACACACCACTGGGAAGGAGACTTTGCACTCTGACAGGCACCATTTGCACTGGTAGCATCAACAGGGAAACAAGAGCACTTTGCTGCAGGAAGATGTTAACCACTTAACTTCACCAATCTAGATCCAACTTCTCAAAGGGATTTAGCTTCATTCTCTTTTTGCTTGAAAAGTCCCATCAGGCCTACAGAACATGCTTGAGGCAGGATGGCAACATGTACTTGAATATCCTTAATAGTCTGAAGAAGCGAGCGCTGCGTTACCGGAAGAGAGATGTGGTCTCTAGTGAATGATGTGGGTCACCCCAGAGTGCTAGACTGCCCTGCACCATGGTCTGATCTGTGTGTGCCTTCCGGATCCCAGAGGGAGCCATGCTGAAATTACTGACAAGAAGTTTCAAACATTTTATTTGGGCCCTTTTCCTGCCAACTCAGGTTATGAATCAAAAATCAGCAGGGCTCAGGCAGAAGAAAAAATAATAGCTACCCAATGCCTAAAAGCACCTCTGAAACATACCTGGAACTGATTTTTCTGTGCATAAAATGCCCATGATCTGGAAGTCCTCCGGACACAAGAGACGTAGCAATAAATCCAGCGCCGTGCTGGAACGCTTCCAGTCTCGGGCAGCACCTGCAGCTCTGTGGAGGCCAGACGGGCCGCCCGAGAAACTGCCAGACAAGGCTTGATGCAACCTCTCCTGGACACTGTGTCCTTGTCATTTAGAGGATGGATGGGGTGGGGGGGGGGAAGGGAAAGGGTCTGAGGGAAGAAATTATGTACCTGAAGGAAAGGAGAAAACATTTTTGTGATAAACGAGGGGTTTTTTTTTTCCTTAACACATTTTAAGTCATACCTTTGAAACTGCTAAAGAGCCTGCAATATTAAAATAGCTCTGAAAGGAGGCTGTTACTGAGCAGAATACTGATGAAGCGGACAGAAAGGCAACAGGACTAAGCATTTAACATGTGGCCCTGCCAGTTATTCTTATCAGAAACAGAAGAGCATGACAGATTTTTCTTGATCAAGGGGATGGTTACCACTAAAAGTTGCTAAGGGAAAGATGTTCAAGGGTCTAAAGTTTTGGTAACACACCATCTCTTTTGTATTCTGCTCTGCACTTCTGCCATTTGGGGAGGGGTGGCAGTCAAGGATGTTTTTGCAGTCTTGTGTGCTAAGTGAAGTTAATTTAGCACAGAAGTTTTCCCGCTCTTTATTCACTTCAGTTTTCACTTCTCCACTAAAAGTTTCATTTCCTCCATGTAGTTTTCTTCCCCCTAATAGGATAAGAATACTGCTCCTGAAAGAAATTAGGTCTCTGCTGGGAGATAAAATGGAAAACTTTCTAAGTAAGCCCGAAAAACGTTGCTTAATTTTTACAATGTGAACTAGGCAGACCAACAGACTGCAAAACTTGTGTAAATACCACACACCCAGGCTGTTTCAGGGTTGGTGCAGTTGTTACCGTGTTGGCTACATCATGAGGAGATGCAGCTGTTCCACTTTTGGGCACTTTTCAGACGTTTCAGAGCTCTGTGCGGCTCTGGCACATGTGTGTGCAGACAAGCTGAGCAGAGCAGCAGAGCCTCACTAGTGTGGCTGGAGACCAGCCAGGAACACAGCGGCATGGGAAGGCTGGAAGGGCAGGAGGGAGAGCAGAAGGGTTATTGGGAATGGTGTGTTATGGGCACTTTGCTTAGCAGGTCACTAAGACCCCAGCACAGCTACGTGCAGCTTCTCAGGATATCCAGGTTGGGAAACAAATTCAAATGAATAAAACCTACTGATTCACAGAGGCAGCACAGGATGGGGAGACTGATCGCAGCCAGCTCCCAAGGGGTACAAACTGGCACTGCCAAAACCAGCAGCAACACTAACAACCTAAAGGGATGCAGGATTCCATAGGTAGCATCCCTTCTCCATGTCTCCACAGAGCATCCCTGACACACCTCTGGGACACAAACATCTTAGTGCCTGAGTATCGGGCTGAGTTGCACATTTTGGGATTGCGAGTAATGTGGGTACGACAGCATCAGTGAGTGACAAGTTTTCCAATAGTCACTGTCCCCTCCCACAAGGGGCTGCACTGACACTTCCAGCATTGCAGAAACATGCGCTGCAGAGAGAAGCACCACAATGCCCCAGTGCTACCACATACCCAGTGCTACAACATCCTGTGTTCCTCTTGAAAAAAACATAAAAATGCTCTTTGTTTCATGAGAATTTCCTGCTCTTTAGGACAGGGCAGGGAATTGTACCTCACGCTGTCTATCCAGGACACCAAGTTTCCCAGTGCTCCATCCACATGAACATTCTTCGGAGTGAGGAAAATAGTCCTGTGTTTATGTAGCTTCTGTGGCTGGAGTTTAAAGACAACAGTAGAACAGCCTTCACACCATTTATTTAGGATCCTGTGGAACTGAAATGTAGTTAGTGCAACATGATAAGGCTGGAATGGTAGAAAGGACTCTGACATCGCTGTGGAGCTCCCAAAGGAGATAGAGATGCTGTCTTGGTTCCAGCTGGGATAGAGTTGACGTTCTTCCCAGCAGCAGGTACAGTGCTGTGCTTTGGATTTAGGATGAGAATAATGTGGGTAACACACTGATGTTTTGGTTGTTGCTGGGCAATGTTTACACCAAGTCAAGGACTTCAGCTTCTCACACTGCCCCGCCAGTGAGGATACTGGGGGTGCACAAGTAGCTGGGAGGGGGCACGGCCAGGACAGCTGACCCAGACTGGTCACAGGGATATTCCATACCTATGACATCATGCCCAGTGTATAACTGGGGGGGTGGGTGAGTGTGGTGTTGGCCAGGGGCTGGGGCCACAGTTAGGGAACAAGCTGAGCATCAGTGGGCTACAGGCAGCAAGCAATTGTGTTGTGCATCACTTGCTTTGTATATTCTTTTGTTGAAGTAATTATCTTCCCTTCCTGTCCTAATAAACTGTCTTGTATCTCAATCCACAAATTTTCCCTTTCTACATTGGGTTTGTGGTGGTCTTCTTTGGGTTTTTTTACCCAATTCTCCACCCCTTCCCTCTGCAGGGTAGGGGGAAAACGAGAGGATGGCTGTGTGGTTGTTTCAGCTGCTTGCCAGGTTAAACCACAACACACAGAGGCAATGCTGCCAGACAAGTTAAAAACTTCTCATACTCCACAGTAAAGTCATTCTGATACGAGATATTTAAAATCTTAAAACATAGAAACAGCAAAGAGCAGCAAACTGCAGATTAATCCTTCATTAAGGCCAGCAACTTTCACTGTACTATCTTTTTTAAGCTTAATCCAGTTAGTAGAGTTCTTCAAGAGAGGGAAGGGCAGGCATCTTTTAACATTTCCTGGTGTACTATGACACTCTTGAAGCAAATTATTTAGACCCCTGCTCTGTGACAGGATCCCACTCCTAGATGAGTCACTGTCCTCCACCAGGCTGCTAGACCAAGTTTCCAGGAGACATCTTGAGCACTCTACTCAAGCTGTCTGGCACACCACTTCTGTCACACAATGAGGAGCCAGAGTAATTAAAGTTGGGGTTTATTGTTGATTTGTAACATAAAATGAATAAATCCAGGATTCCCAAGTAAGGGGCACTAAAAACACCCGAGTAAGAGGAATGTGACATAACTAAGTCATATTTTAAAGCAGAGAGCCACAAGAACCTTTTCTAAACACCTTTTCCTACATCTCTTCCCCAGCTCTGCCTCGCACAGACGTTTGCGTCGCTTATTTGAGCGGCGCTGGGACAGATGGAAAGGTCGGTACTTTGCTGTCATTCACACGCTAGTGAAGGACTGAACCCTTCCTCCTGTAAGGGAGGTGATTGTGCCCCTGTACAGCATTGGTGAGGCCACACACCTCGAGTACTGTGTCCAGTTCTGGGCTCCTCACCATAAGAAGGACACTGAGGTCTTTGAGTGAGTCCAGAGAAGGGCAGCCAGGCTGGGGAAGGGGCTGGAGGGCAAATCCTATGAGCAGAGGCTGAGGGAGCTGGGGATGTTTAGCCTGGAGGAGGCTGAGGGGAGACCTTACCATTGCCTGCAGTTACCTGAAGGGAGGTTGTAGATAGGTGGGTGTTGGTCTCTTCAGCCAGGTGACAGGAGATAGGACAAGGGGAAATGGCACTAAGCTGTGCCAGGGCAGGGTCAGATTACATGTCAGGAAAAAGTTCTTCACTGAAAGATTTGTCAGGGCCTGGAACAGGCTGCCCACGGAGGTGGTCGAGTCACCATCCCTCGATGCGTTTTAAAAAAGGGTGGATGAGGTGCTTAGGGATATGGTTTAGCATAGGACAGGAACAGTTGGACTCAATCTTAAAGGTCTTTTTCAACCTTGTAATTCCATGATTCTTCTTTCTGGCTCCCATGTCACAGGGGCAGGGGTTTTCAAGGACCTCCTCCTGTCCCAGAGAACATGCTGCACTGCAGGCAGCATGAGAGAGGAGGAGACACATCCAGCACCTTGTGCCACTGCGCACAGCAGCACTTTCATCAGTTCTCTCTCAGGGACACAGACACTGGCAATGGCCAAAAGGAACAGTGTTAGACTGAGGAGGGATCTCTCATCAAGAAGCTGCATGATGGGACAACCACACCACAAGGGCTTTCTAGGATAAAAAATTACCTGTAATATCCATTGGGTGTGGAATGAAGTCCTAAACAGCTGCTGAGCCTCCAGGCAGCTGGATTGATTTGAAGTATATACCCTGCTGCTTCTTCCATCACAAGTTCAATAATTCTGTCCTTCCACACAGAAAACCAACAGTACCTGATAACAAAGCTATTCATACAGGTCCTGAGAGCTCTCCACTCTCTTCCATACCCCAAGAATACATCAAGCTAATTAACCAAAAGGGGCGTTTGAATAAGATCTTCCTTCCCTGCCAGGAAGTGAGATCTTCTTCAGATGTGTCTTTCAATTCCCTCCGAGAAGGGAGGCATTTTACTGCTAACAGGTCGGGGTGACCCTGCTGGCAGTCAGTTGACCTTACACAGTCCCACCAGATAAGGATACAGCCTGCAACCTTCTCTGACCTCACTGGCCTGACTTCCCATTTGCTGGGCCCTGAAGTGCCTGCCTGAAGATAACACTCTTCAACTGATCCAGTTGATCGTCTCTTAAGGCATCCCGTACGGCACTGAAGAAACTGAAGTAGTGCTGGAAGTTGTGCATCATGAGCAGGACACCAGCCAGCAGCTCGTTGGTCACGAGGAGGTGATGGACGTAGGCGCGAGTATGCCTCTGACAACAGTAGCAGGTGCATCCTTCCAGCAAAGGACCAAAATCATCTTGGTACCTAAGGAGGAACCAACCTGGGATTACATCAAAGGTTAAGAAGACCCAGTCAAGCAACAAAGAGTACCCAGTTACTAGGTGGCCTTGTGCAGGGACCTGAGGCTTGAGGGCCTGAATCCAGCTGCTCCAAGATCACAGAATCACAGAATCTTAGGGGTTGGAAGGGACCTCAAGAGATCATCGGGTCCAACTCCCCTGCCAAAGCAGTTCCCTATCTCATATTACATAGATAGGCATCCAGACAAGACTTGAATATCTCCAGAGAGGGAGACTCCACCACCTCCCTGGGCAGCCTATTCCACTGCTCCGTCACCCTCACTGTGAAAGATGTGTTGACATCTACGACCAGCAACACCAGCACGTGGATTACTGGTTCCACTGTCCACAAAACAGTGTTCTCCTCTGCTGCGAGAGGCACCGTTCTCACAAAGCAGAGAGGACTGAGGGAAGTAGCACAGCTGTCTGCTCAGACAGCTTACCTGTAGCTGTGCAAAAGGAGGAGGACTGGTGGTAACACTGGCCAAAGTTTTGGGGTTTTTGTTTGGTTTTGTTTATTTTTCTTTTTTCCAAGTATCAAGATACTCCAGAATTGCTCTGTAGTGCCCAAACTGAGTCAAAAAATGGAGGCTCTCCATAGTTTAAATAAAATCTAGCATCTCAAGATGACCCAAGTTAGATTATGAAGATCAAAATGATCCCCAGACAACCTCTGTGAACCTACTGTCTTTCAAACAGAATGGTTATGACAACAGTATGTCTGCTGAATAAATGATCAGAAAATGCCTGGCTTTAAGTCAGGCAAAAGACAACACTTTCAGCCACACGCTGTTGCCTGATAACAACCTGGAACACTTGTCCAACACTCTCCATTCAATGTCCAGAAGTATCATCATCAGCACCTTCATGTTCTATGACGTCTCCCATCCAGCTACTGGCTACATCCAATCAAACAGACGACAAGAGCATCGTATTTAGTAATACAGCCTCAAGTACCCTCATAAACTCATGTACCTTTTGTCCTTCAGAAATATCTCAAATGGTGTAATCTCTGGGTCAACTTTGCAGATTTCATCCTGGTTGCCTTCAGCACCATTCTTCTCCAGGTCCTGGGCCCCATTTTGGTTAAAAACTGTTTTAAATAAAAAGGCAACAGCCCTTTAGGAACAGTCAGCAAGGGCAGATGAGGGTAGCAACATTACAGGAGGTATTTCTGGTACCCCCTTGCCAGATGAAAACTCCTGCCACAAGTTTCCATCTCTTTCCTACACATTTTTCTTTAACTGTCTTAGGTTACTTAACACAAGCACAATTTTAGACAATTAAAACACCAAGGGACAAGTGAAAACTAATCTATAAACCTAATGAAGAGTTAGAGCTGAAACAAGAGTATAAAACTTTTTGCTGCTCTACTGAGCTGAATTCTTAATAAAAATGTCAAAAATATTTCCAGTCCAAACTGCCTGCTGAATAGAATGCATTCACCTGAACAAACTGATTTCATTGAGATTTTGTTTGAGTAGACAGGCAGCTCATCTGCATTCGATGAGGCTACTTTCCATGTTGTCATCAGGCTAAGAGACTTAGATGCTTTTTTTTAAAAAAAAACTGGAATCAAAAGAAGCTGTTAGCACGAATGCACAAGATGTAGGTTCCACATCTGCATTTTCAGCAATCTATCTTAAAAATAATTTTAAAAATCACCCCATCGTTTTGTAGGCTTGCACTTTTAAGTTTGTTCTTATGTGAGAGATGTGTCTGGAAACATCATTACTGTTTACACAATCCATGTCTACTGAGTGTTAAATAGACACACAACAAAAGAGATTGTCCTTACCCACAATCTTATGATTTCAGAATGAGGTGAGACAAGGTAAAGGACAACAAAGAGAAGGGTTAAAAAAAAAAGCAGCCAGCACAAAGAAACAAGATGTTCTGTTCTATTCAGCTGGTTTTGAATTATCCAGGCACGAGAAGTCACTAGGTTCTACCCAGGAGGAAAAATGTTTTTCTGTATTAAAATCATTTAATAGGCCAAAACAAAGTGGCTGCTTGAAATACTTTTGTTAGATGCTTTAATGGGTGATACACATGCTCCCATCTCACAGCATAATGAGGTAATGAGTTATGAACATCTTTTAGTGTTGATATGTTCTGATGAATGCAAGGACAAGGAGGAAAACTGCCCAAAGAAATGTGATCCTTCACTTCTGCCAGTCAGAAAGAAGGGACTTGAAAAATACATTATTAAAACAGACACATACTCAGCTAATTCTAGAGATCAAGTAACTTAGATCTCCACTTAATAGGTCCAGCCTTCCCCATTAATGGCAACAGAAAATTTGCCAATGGTGATGAACAAAACCCCCTCTATTCAGTGTTTAAGAAATAATTGAGCATATTTTGGCTAATCAAACATTCAGATCCTAGGATGAGGCCTCTAGTTCACCTCAACATGTTTCACACCAAAACACTCCACCTTCAAAACAACGCTTGACAATGGAATCTCATTTCCTCCAGTGGTTACTGCACTTCTTTCAGGAACAAAACCCTCAAATACAGATTCCTCCAAATCATTCATTACCCTTGCCACAATACTGGGCGATAGAGTAAAAGTTATAGTGACCGTCAAGAAGCCTACCTGCTGCTTCAGGATCTAGATTGCAGTCATAACTGAAAACCAAGGCACAGCCTCGCTCTGTCACTTGGAAGGGGAAAAAGCTCTCAAAAATGTCCACTCCCCTTTCAATGCACTCAAGCACCTCATCCGGTTTGCCTACACCATGGATGATTCTGTAAGACACACACAGACAAGACAAGAAGTCTGGAACATTCCGAGTAGACACATGCAGCACACACAGCTTACCCCTGCAACCGCTGACCAGAAGGCAAGTGAGTACAACAGGCATCCCTCCGAACGCTGTGTGCTTCCCTCCCCCCCCTCCACCCTAACCAGCAGGCTTTTCTTTATCTGCCACTTGGAAGACAACAGTAATCCCTCATTTGCTGCAGAAAAGCCTCATTCTGTTCATTGTGTCTGAAGTGATTTGGTTTCCTTCACGTGCACATAAGTACACTTAGATTTGAAATTCAGTAACATCTATGCTGTAGAACAGGTATCTTCCTTAGGCATGTTTGTGCTCCGAGGAACTACCAGTTTCCAGACACAGCAAGGAACCCCTTTGCTTGGTAACTGTTTAGAAGGCAATCTAAAAAGACTTGATCAAGAGCAGCAGAGACAGCAGTCAAAGATACAAGTCTTTCAGGTGACAGACACATCATACTGCATTTGGAGAACTGCCTGGAGGAGAATGCACTAATGAGAAGTGTCACTGGAAAGAGAAGAGTTCCTTGGCTTTGTTCTGCCCCCCTCTTTACCTGCTCAAATCATTTACCCAAAAACCTAGGCTGTAACATCTCCTGGGACATAGCATAAAGAGCCAGGAAGAGTCCAGCTGGATTGCCATCAATGGTAATAGAGATCGTGCTGTTAGCCAAATTTAGCTGGCAGCTTCCCTGAGGGTGGGTGAAGCAGGAGAGAATGGAGCAGCGCCTGCTCTCCTGCAGGTGCATGGCTGGGCTGACAGCAGTAAAAGCTAATGTAGGGCAATGATCTAAACAGATAATTAGGAAAATACACAGGGGCTGATAAATGAAGTCACAAGGTGCCATTTTTAGTCACTTTTCTAAGTACTGCAATTAAACTGATGAGCACAGAATAAGGACAGAAGAAGTTTACAGCACGAGTGTCTATGTTCCAGGCTCTTGTGGCAGGGAGAGAGCGATACTCAAGAGTTAAGAGAGTAGCTCTGCATAAATGATCAAAGCACTTGCCAAAGCTTATCGTTGTACAGGTAAGCATGTTTGCTCTTGCAAGGGTCCTGGTGCTACTGAAATGGAAAATAAATTTTACCAAGCATCATTAGGTACATGAAAGGACTCTAAAGAATACAATCACAATAAGATCATTTCACCATCACCCTAAAAGCAGTCGCTTCTTGGGTGAAGCACAGAAAGTGTTTGTCTTCTACAGGCTCTCTTATTGCGGTAGGAAACAGCTGCAAAACAACTCCTCCAGCCAGAATGGCAAGGGTGATTCAGGAAAGCAGGACTGTCTGAAATTCACTTGAGGTACTTACAAGACCCCCTCAGGCTAACCAGCTTTCTTCCCACAGTGAGGTCAGAAACACTTGTCTTAACCAGACAAGCAAACTATTTGATAGATGAGGCAGATGCACTGGTAGCCACTAAGGTTAGCTGAGCAGATTGGACTCTAATGCTCCCAGGGGATGTTTTTAAGTAGCTCAACCAGACAGGAGAGCAACAACACAGCAAGCCTTCTAATTGTCAGGAAAATTCAAACCCCAGGCACCGCTAAGCATGAACAAGCTGCAACACCAGGCACATGATTTTGCATTTAATTTCTTTCTGAACACCATTAGGTCAGAGCAGCGCTCAGCTAGCAGAGGGCAGCGCAGCTACAGAAAGACAACAGGGCCCAAGTCGCTCTTGTCAGGAAACAATGAAGAAAGCACCCATGCTACTTCTGGTGCAGCTGGCAGCTTGTAAGAGCAACCCATGCAAAGGCCAAGCTCAATCAGCGCTAAGGAACCCCTCTGTCTCTGAGCCACCAGCAAATATTAGCATACCTTTTCTGGAAGTCTTTGGTTACCATTAGTCATTTTTCAGAGCTAAGAAAGCTGCCATTCCTGCCCAGTCTCTGGCATGGATCAGGTGGGCTTAGCCAAACTGAGAACACAAAACGATCCCCATGCTATGCCAGTGCAAGCAGAGACTGCAACAGCTTGGGGCCAGGCTGTTGCAGCTCTGGTAGTATCTGAGGCATTGAGCTTGTGAACTATTAGGTCCGAGCTGTCTGCTGCAAGATCACATAAGCACTGGCTGGTTCTGCCAGCACCCTCTCCTGCTCTCCTCTGGTACAGACTGGAGAGAACTGGAAACAGGCCAGTTTTTTTCTGAGAAGAGATCCCTGTAAAATAGGTTTATAATAATATTCTTATTTGAGCTAAACTTTAAGTAAATCGTGGCCTCAGGCAGCCCAGGCATATCCTACCCGTAATTCTTCCTAAAAAACATAAAGATTACTTGAATTCCAATCTTGATTATTCTCCAAACATAGGCAATACTCAAACCCAGAGCGTGAGCACAGCTTGGTGCAAGTTGCAGCTGAAAATTAAACCAAGGGTTGAAGACCACAGCCTGACAGCAGTAGAATTTATGCAGCCTGGCACACACACATAACTGTGCAGTACATTGCTTCCTACAGAGATATTGCACAGCAGCCTGCAGACACTACTCATAATAGGACAGATGGACTCCTTGGGATGTTGCCTACACAACTTACCTTGGTTTATCCTCTGGCAGCTCTGCTGTGACAGAAGCTATCAATTTCAACTTGGTCTCTTTGGCCATGGCACATCCCTGGAAGCCATCTAGCAGAAAGCCACCCACAGGTCGCTTGGCAGTCTCCCTGGCTGATCTGATCCTCTCTTCCAAGATATCTCCACCTTCAATTGCCCCGAACATCACACTTCCTTGGAGTTCCTGGCCCAGGAAAAAGCTATGAGAGTTACAGTATGCTCTGCCAAAGACACACAAGCCATCCCACAGCCCAGACTCCAGATGCCTGCTACTTAAGCCCTGCATTCCCAGGAACTTGCCACAGCCAGTGTTTCATCCCACATAAGACAAGCCCCCAGACAACACTGAAGTGCAAGTGTAACGCAGAGATGAGATCAGGAGAGACAAGGTTCTGCTCCTTACCTTGACACTAACTCACTGATTATTTCTTCCCACCTGCCTACAGAAGGCAGTCAGCACAGATCATCTTTGCACATGGCTTTTTACAGACGGCCCCTGAGCACTACGTGTGTCAGTGCAGAATACAAAGCAGGTGCCACTGTCCTGGCTGTCAGACACCAGATCTTACAACGAACTGCCTTTTGGGGATACTGCTGTCAGCTCCTGCCGCGTGTTCTCCTTTGTAGCACAGGCTCAGATAATAGGTCCCCTTTCACCAAAGGTGAGAGAAGCTTCAAACTTGCTGGACAAAATAAAGAATAGTGCTGGCAAATTCTAGCAAGTCATCCCTCACTTAGAACAGAGGAGACTTCAGAGCAGTAAGACTGGTTGTCTCAATCCGAATATGAGAAGATCCTACTTTTCCCATGTACGCAGCATGAAGGCAAGCAAAGAAAGGCACTACAGTCCAGGAGCAGAAAAAGATTTATAAAGTGGTTGTCCTCTGCTAGCAGAGACTGGTATTCTGGAAGAGGAGAGTTATTAAAAGAAGCAGAAGAAGAAAAACCCACTGCGCTACTGGTTATATCCCATCCAGGGCTGTGAACTGGGCATTCTCCAGTACATTTGTATGACCTGATTTCCTACTAATTCCCTCCCTGCAGGACACAGCACAGACCAAAAAGCAGCTGCAGTGCTACCACCCCGATATTTTGGGGACCTTACCGGTGATTTTTCTAGCAGCTGAAGGCACGCATCCAGGAAGGAAAGTGATCTGTCCACAGACTTCTTGGCCCTCTTTCTACCAACTTCCCCAGAAATGGTGTCTCCATCAGACATGCACTGGAACCAGTCAGGCTGGATGGCCCGCTGTATGTCCATGAACTTGGAAGCTGTCATTTCCATGCGCCCTGAGGTTCCCCACAGGGACACTGCCTGTCAAGGAAGAATAGGAATGAATGTTGGTTGCAAAGTTTAACAGATCTTAAGAGTCAAAGGAGAGAAAGAATTGGTCAGGTAAAACACCAGATACTTCAGAGATAATCTCTCCCAAGAGCAGATAATCAATTGGCACAATGAGTGAAAGGAGATATTGAATTTGGATTTCTGGGATACTCTTTGGCGAAAACATTACACTCAACACAGTGACTTCTCCACACATTTGGAAGACTCTGAGATCAAGCAGCTGGCCTTCCATCACACAAATTAGTGGCAACATTGGGGGGAAAAAAAAATTAATTCCCATCAAACTTATGTTGTCATCTCATGAAAAGAAGCAAAGGCTGCAGTAAGAAATACAGCTCATTAGTTTTTCGTACACAATGGGAAGCCAAGAAGCTATTTCCTCTTCCGAATGCGAATTCGTACCAGCCATGTGAATAGACATGTACATATAAACCACAAAGATACACTGGGAAGAAGAGGAGCAAAAGAAACACACAGCTTTCAAACTGAGTCAACCTAAGAAATGGCAGGTACTCATTAGGATTTCACACACAGTCTTCTCACCCTCTTCACACGCTTTCCATTCAGTGCGTGCACGTGGGCTCCCACCTTCCGCTGTTACTCCATGCCACCCTCAAAAGATTTTAAAGCAAGACTAGAGCACCTGCACAGAGAGGTTGTTACCTGAACACCTCTGGGCTATCAGATATCACCATTCAATTCACTAAACATTCAGATTCACAAAATGTCACTGCAGCCAGGGCAGCTATGCACGCTACCACACTGCATCCTGTTCCCATGAATCTGTAATTAACATGCGAGCGCAGCCTGGCAGCTGCTTTTATTGTATCACTGTTAGATGTGTGACACTGCTGCTCCCAAATTTTAAAGAGGTATTCAAGTAGGTTAAGTGTGGGGCTTGAGCCCTTTAGAAGCTAGTTCTTTTCATCTGTGACTCCACCGTGCTTTTTTAAACAAGGAACAGTTTTCAGCTATCAGCCATAGCTTATAGCATTACAGGGACTTTTGGGGTCTTGAGAGTTTAAGCACATTCTCCTAGCCTATGCCAGCCAGCCAGATTAAGCAGTGCAGTTCTCATGCATGCTAATTCACAAAGAAACAGACAGAAGCCTCCAAAGTAATAACACTTTTGTAGATTTCCCTTTTTCTAAAAAAACCACCAACCTCCCCCAAAACTCCAAAGGAGGGAGGTCCCAAATTAGTACCTGCAAAAGACTGGAATGGAACATCTGCATGTTGCTCTGCAGCAGCATGCTGACCTGCTGCCTCTCATGTAAGAGCATCAAGAAACAGCTGGTGAAGGCAGGTGGAGGAAAGTCAGAACTGTTTGAGCCAAAGGGCAGAGTGTAATCACATCTAGTTATCTTCATTCTGCTCTCCAGAGGAAAAAAAGCTGCTTTAATAAATAAAATAGCCATGCAGCTTAGAGAACTAGGCATTACTCCGTGATTATTTAAATCCAGCCTGTGCCAGGATTTCTGGCACAGAATCCAGAGCCTTCTGTCCCACTGCTTTCAAAAAGCTTTCATAAGTATTTGTCAGCACAGGCCCAGCTGCACACAGCCTTGTAACAAGGTGAGTAAAATCTTCACCAGCTTAAAAAAAAAAAAAGCTGAATCAAACCTTCAACACCAAGGCTTAGATTGCTGCTATAATCTCTTATCTACACAACCATGAGACAAGCTTCAGAGAATTCCTTGCCTGCAGAGACAGGACTCCACCTGCTTCCCAACAGCAGAGAAGACACAGCGATGGCTGGGTGGCAGTAGTTATCCTCTGTCATTGAGTGACCTTTCACCTAATGTGACCATTCCCAAAGAGGTCCTGGGATTGATCACATCCAAACCACAACAGCAAGGGAGTCCAGGGTGCTCTCTTCTACCTGAATTGCCTACCTTAACTGCTCAGGGAATGCACTGCCAAGTAAGAAAAGGCCCAGCTTTATTTAGCTGGAGGCACGAGCACATTAAACAAAGATTTAATTTTTCAATAAAGCATCAAAAAAGTCTTGTGGCTGTCTAAGTACACCCACACAGATGAGGGGAGGACTGGCAGCTTTCTTCAGTGAACTTTAAGTGGAACCTTTCAAGTCTTTTCAGTTACTGTACCTTGTTGGTGTTGTAGCCAGATGGACAGGGAGCGACTGGGTCTTGGAGGGAGCAGTACAGCACCATGTCAGGCATACCTGGGAACAGAGCAACAGGCATGGAGTTTCATGAACCAAAACAAAGCTAATGCAAGGATGTGGACTGAAAATTTGCAAAAGAATTTTGCAGATCTGAGGCCCCCAATACTAGAAAGACGCTGAGGGAGCTGGGCTTGTTCAGCCTGGAGAAGAGAAGGCTGCAGGGGGACCTCATTGCAGCCTGCCAGTACCTGAGGGGAGCAGACAAACAGGAGGGGAATCAGCTTTCTAAAAGGGTAGATAATGGCAGGACAAGGGGGAATGGACTAAAGCTAAAGGAGGGAAGGTGTACATTATATATTAGGGGGAAGTTCTTTACAGAGAGAATGGTGAGGTGCTGGAACAGGCTGCCCAGAGAGGTGGTGAATGCCCCATCCCTGGAGGTGTTCAAGGCCAGGTTGGATGGGGCCCTGGGCAACCTTGTGTAGATCCATGCCTGGAGGTTGGTGGCCCTGCCTGTGGCAAGAGGGTTGGAACTCTATGATCCTACGGGTCCCTTCCAAACCAGACCATTCTATGAAAAGGGAACATGGTATTCTCCCCCCTACAAGTCTGTCTATTCTGACAAAGGAAATGTCATTCCTTTGATCTCTCAGAACCAAAGAAAGCAGACTTTTCCCCCAGCTTTACTAGCTGCAGGGAGGCAGGTGCAGCATCAGGACAAACCATCAAATAACACCCCTTGGTTCTGCAGCCCACAGAGCTCCTTCGAGATTTATGTCTCTTCTTGATTAAAACTCCTGCTACTAAAACTTGCCAGGCCCAACAGCTGACCCAACCATTTAACTGATCCACTGGAGACACCTGACACAATCTAAACCCAGCAACAACCTCAAGCCTAGAACTTTTAAGGAATAACAATGTATAGCAAGAGAACAGATCGGCTACACAAATGAGAAACGAATCATTCCTGCAGACTGGAGGTTTCAAGTGTTGGAAGGTTCAGGCAGTGTGTCTCAATGACATGCAGTTATCTCTTCACAGATAGTCACTGACACTGGCGAAGCCTCCAAGAGGTTTCAGATAAAGAGATTATCAATCTATATCTTGAAGGAATAAGTTGCCCCAAAGCAGTCAGTTTTCTTAAAGTTGGGTGCAAACTTCCTTTGGAAATCCAAGCTACAACTATGCTTATGTAATGGAATACATGTTCAAAATTTTGGTGTGATTGAAAAAAAAAAACCAAACAACAACAACAAAACCCAAGTTCCTTAGTTCCTTGGTCTCTGTCTGAAGGACAAAACCACTCAAACATTTTAAAAAATTATAATACTTTTACACTGTTTTTGTGGTGATTTAGCTCCAAACAGTGGCTGAGCACCACATGCTGCTCACTTACTCCAGGAGGAAAAGCAGACAGAGCCTCCCTGAGTTGGTGTAAGGACAGTTCACTGACAGAAGCAGCATGAAAGGGGAACAGTAACAACCAATTACACTCACACCTGGCAATAACAGAGTACCTAACCAACCTGACCATTACAGAGTGCTGCACCATGCAAGGATGCACCCAAAGCCCCAGCCACAATTGAACTACCCTAGAGACACCAGGAGTACCCCTCCTCAACCAGCCCCTTTTATGGGGGAGTGATGTCAGGTGGTGAGGAAACAGCCTGGGCTGACTCAACTCACCTGGGCTGTCTGCTTAGGAAGGCTGACTCTGGCCTGGCCAGAACCAGGACAATTTTATACATTCATAAAGTATGGGCAGCTGGCACATACAAAGAATACACAAAAAATACTTCAACCCTGATACAAGGGTCAGCAACTCAAGTTTTTTTCATTGCAAAGTCAGCTAGATTCCATATACAAAGATCTGCCTGGAAATGACAGACAACAGCAACATACTATCACTTTGACAGGGTTTACCCCGAGATACGCAGACAAAGCATCCCAGAGAAGCTTGTTGATTTGGCTGATCATCCTCCAGTCCTCTGGGCTACCTTCCCAAATATAAACACAGGCTGTGGTACAGACATTCACACAAGATGCTAACCCTGCATTCACTGTGCCTTCAGGTTCCTTTGCCACAGGAGCCTGACAGCAGCGATCATAGCTGCACAGTGCATGCAGCCAGGCCCTTACTCCTCTGTTACAACAGTTAGAGGAAAAACCCAGGATAGTCACAAACACAGGAACTGCTGCTTTACTCATTCTTATCACCAAGGTGTTAAGATTAAGATTTCATTCAGGAACTGCTCCAAGAATGGAGTACAAAGACTGATGAAGATCACAAAGGCTTGGTGTAACAGGTAAGGGCTACAGCAACATTGATTTTTGCATTTGACTATCCATAAGCAAAGTTGAGTTTTATTTCCAAACCTGACACTTTCAACATGGAAAAAATGGAAAAAGAATACAGGGGGCAATTACAGTCCAATTGCTAAACTGACAGGATTAAAAAAAAAAAAAATCAGCTTCTCCACCTGCCTCTCTAGTTCCTCAAAGCTCCCACAAATCCAGCATAGGTCCTTCTGCTAACATCTGCCTGCAGGCTATTCCTGTTCTGAGAAGTGTCCACCAACTGGGGCTGATTTGATGTGGGGTGCTTTGTCTCTTTATTCTTCACACTGGATAGACTTCCTGTTGGAAATCTTTAGATAAAACCAGCTATTTTATGAGAATCAAGAAAGCTAGCTCATGCTAGGTACTCTCAGGGAATGTATTTGAATAGCTGTATGGGAAAGTCCGTTTTCATGAGAATTTCTAATTTTTCATGTCAGAAGAAGTCAGAAATTACACCTGGCAAGGTTTGTTTCCAGCAGGGACTCTGGGCTAAAGAAAAACTTCTTTCAGATCTAGTCTCAACTTTTGGGCTAAGCCAATCCCAGTCAGTGCTGAAGCCCCCAAGGAGAAGTCTGGGTACAGAAGAGAGAAACCAAGCAAAACTACATACTTTTGTAGCCTGTTTCTAATCATATCAGTGACAACATACTATCTCAAGTCTTCCTTACTTCCACTTCAAGTGAGAAAAATCCTAAACCAGGGAAAGCCTATGCCTACATCTTTCTGCCTACTGTACCGCCTAAAAACGTACCCGTGGGATCTACCTGCATTATTTCTCCAGACATACAAGCAAACACACACACATTACCTATAAATTTTGCAGCTCCTTCTTTATATTCTTCCAGGACGTCATGAAGTTCTGCCCTGCATCCAGACACAGAAACACATTAACTACGCAAACAACTGCCAAGAAACATCAGTAGTTTCATAACTAAGGCTTCTGTTTCCATACTTAGGTGTTGTCTGAAGTTGGATCCGTTTAGGCACTGACAGCTGCCATCCTAGCTGCTGGGCTGCAAGGCAGGGAACAAGGGAACTAAACACCAGAAGCACAAAGCTCAAGAATCACAGCTTACAAACCGGGATGCTCCTAGTTCTGTGGCAAAGGACAGAGCTTTCGCCTACACTGACTAGTGAGCACCGATTTGCTACAGATCACAGATCACATTTGCTACATGGTCACACTGTGGGTAGCATCACTAAGGGGTATCAAGCTACGGAGAGGGCTCCCGACAAGCTTTATGATGTTAATCTTTCCTTTCAGTAGCCGCCTGCCGAACTAGCTTTCACAGAATCGTAGGGGCTGGAAGGGACCTCCAGAGATCATCGGGTCCAACCCCCCTGCCAAAGCAGGTTTCTTAGGACAGGTCGCACAGGGAGGTGTCCAGAGGGATCTTGAATATCTCCAGAGAAGGAGACTCCACACCCCCCTGGGCAGCCTGTGCCAGGGCTCTGTCACCCTCACTGTGACAAAGTTCTGCATCTTGGTGTGGAACTGCCTGTGCTCCAACCTGAGGCCATTGCCCCTTGTCCTGTCCCCACAGACCACTGAAAAGGGGCTTGCTATTTCCCCCTGTGTCCCACACTTGAGATATTTATAAACATTAATAAGATCAAAAGCCGGCTGCTTCTAAAGATGGGGGAAGCTGAGGAATGCGAGACCGCCTCGGGGGTTCGGCCAAAACGCGCTGGAGAGACACGCAGGAGCCCAGGCCCCGTACCTTTACCCGCTTCCCACGAAGGCGCCGCACCTC
>VZTU01012166.1:179986-212364 GCA_013400835.1 Zapornia atra
CTGCAGCGTGTCGCGGGTGAGGTGCGGCGCCGAGCCGGTCCGCGTGTAGAGCAGGCAGCCGGGCAGCGCCAGGGCGGCGGCCCCGCTCCTGCCCAGGCCCACCAGCGTCCCCAGCCGCCCGCCGCCCGCCCCGCACAGCTTCACCTTCATCGCCGGCCCCGGGGCTCCGCCACCGGCGCGCTCCGAACCCGAGGAGAAGGGGAGCCACGCGCCTCCCTGCTTCCCGTGCCCGCCCCAATCGCCTCGCGCGGCATCATCAGCGCGCGCCGGCAGCGGAAACAACTCTCCCTTCCCCCCCCCGCTTCGGTTTCACCCTCCCACCCGCCGCCGAGGGGAGGAGGCGTTGCTATGGCGAGGCCGCTGCCGCCGCGAAGTGCCGTGGGACGGGCTGAGAGGGGCGGGCGGACCGCGGGGGTGGCCGGAACGGCCATGGCCTACCCGGGGCACAGGCCCCAGCTGTTCCGCTGGCGGCGCCTCACCGCCGGGCCCGGACCGAAGGTAACGGGACCTGGCGGACGGCGGGAGGGAGACGGCGCGGAGAGCACTAGGGGGCACCGTGCAGGGCGCTGTCCAATCGGGACGCTCCCTCTGGGGTGAGGCGCCGCGGATGAAGGGGGTGTGTCGGTGCCTGAGGCGGGGGGCGCGCACACAGGGAGCGGCCCCGGGGGTCCCTCCCGCTTTTCAGAGCAGGGGGGAGCTCGGGCAGGGAGTTTCCCTGGCCTGTGGGAGCCGGCCCGTGCGGCGCTCGGCTGCCGTCGTAGCGGGAGGGCGGCCGCAGGGCTGCCGGTAGTTTCTGGCGATGCCGGCCGAGGCGTGGCTCCCGTGCCTTGGAGCGCTAAATCAGGGCGAAGCGCCTCCCGCGGTAGCTCAGCCTAGAGTGAGGCGCCTCGTTGCTACGCGTAAAACTCGCGAGTCAGTCACAAAACGTAGCGGTTGGGCGGAACCGCAAGGGCGTACGGATGGGCAAGCGACACAAGGAATTTACCTCAGAGCCCCGTCCCCTGCACCTGCAGCCGCCTGAGGTTAAGGAAAGCGAGTTCTAGGGTGAGCTTCACAGAAGGGCAGGGGCTGGAAGGGACCACTGGAGATCATCTAGTCCAACCCCCCTGCCAGAGCAGGATCACCTGGAGCAGGCTGCACAGGATGACATCCAGGTGGCTTTTGAATATCACCAGAGATGAAGACCCCACAGCCTCTCTGGGCAGCCTGGCCTGGTGCTCTGTCACCCTCACAGTGAATAAGTTCTTCCTCATGTTTAGGTCAAACTTCCTATATTCGAGTTGATGCCCTTTGTCTCTTGTCTCGTCACTGGGCACCACTGAAAAAAGAATTTATAAGCATTGATAAGATCCCACTCAGTCTTCTCTAGGCTAAAAAGTCCCAAGTCACAGAATCACACAGAATGTTAGGAGTTGGAAGGGACCTTGAAAGATCATCTAGTCCAACCCCCCTGCCAGAGCAGGATCACCTGGAGCAGGCTGCACAGGATGACATCCAGGTGGCTTTTGAATATCACCAGAGATGAAGACCCCACAGCCTCTCTGGGCAGCCTGGCCTGGTGCTCTGTCACCCTCAGAGTGAAAGAGTGGCTCCTTATATTCACATGGAAGCTCCTATACGCCAGCTTGCACGTGTTGCCCCGTGTTCTATCGCCCCTCCACCTCTCCTTGTAAGAGAGATATTCTAGTCCCCTCATCATCTGTGTAGCNACACTCAGCTGGCTGCTTATGGGAGGTGGGAGTGTACATCTCCTTCTCCTGCAGCCTCCTAGGCTTCTGGCAGCAGCTTGCTCTGGTTGCCCTAGCACAAAGGGAAGAAGTTGGCCAGATACACAGGCTATCTGGGGTACAGGTGTGACATGTGAAAACACAGTCAGTACCATTTACACCTTGGAGAGATGAATATGGGACAGAAACATCACTCAGTGGCCAGGCTGGTTATGACAAAATGCTGCTACCAACTTTCATAGTCGGTGGTTGCTGGGGACTGACTCTCCATTCAGCCCCCGTCTTGCATTCTCCCAACATGTTCTCCAATCACTGTGATTGGCACTAATTGCCAAATGAATGCTTATTACTTAATCATTTTAAAATCCAATTTCTCCAGTCAATCAAGAGCAGTCAGAGAAACGTGTTTCAAGAGCAATCTATTTTCTTGTAATACCCATGCTGTCTTGTGTCACGTTCCCCCTGATGTTTGCTCTTTCTGGAGGAGAAACCTGGATATAGGAAGTTTAAAAATTGATATCCAGCAATCCTTAGAAATGTTTTCCTTTCTTTAATTTAAAGAGTGTGGAGCAAACCGCTGAGTATGCTGTCTCTGAAGCTTTTTCCTTTCAAAAGTCAAGGTATTCACAGGAGCCTTGTGGTCCTGTGATGAGTTTGGAAGCCATGGAACGCCTGCGAGACTATGATGAGGCCTATGAGGAAGGTGAGGTGAAATACTGCTTGCCACAAGCTGCCTAAAATTAAACTTTTCATCTTTTATTGTGGTTCTGAACTGAACAGGCTCTTACAGAGCTTGAGACCAAAAGAAAGAGTTCATAGTATGATGCCTTTTATCTAATGGAGAAAGGCTACGAAGAATCACGGGCTGGAGTCCAAGGTAGATCTTCATTAGCATACCTAAGAGATGGATAAACTCTGTCTCCTGGAGATTTGAGGTCAAGATGAGGATGAATACCATCCTTAAAGACACACTCCATGGTAAAATACAAGCTAGTGGACTACAGGAAACCAGATGAAATTACTTGACATATTTTTGATGTCAGGCCAGATACAAAAGCAGAGTTGCTCTTTCATATCTATGAATAATTGCATGGTTTTGCTTGATTCCCATGCTAAATTTTCCTCACTAATTAGCTACCTAAATATTCCCTTTGTAATGCCTAATGCCATGGCCACAAGTGCTTACTGAAATCTGAAAATGAAACGTCAGCACATTACACACAAAAAAAGAGGGGGAAATTATTACCCATCAGCGCTAGATGTGCATCTGCAGTGTGAAAAGCTGACAGGAGACAGGATTGTAACAGTCGAGTTAACCATTCTTTTAAAACCCCAAAGTGAACCGTACAGAATTGAACGAAGAACTGTCTCAAGAGCGTCCACCTCAATACAGAGGGTCAGCTTGTTCCTTTGCAGTCATCAAGGGGTCACCTAATAGCGTGGAACACACCTGTCTGCTCACAGTGCACTGTCTGAACGCACTGTATAGCACAGCAGCTCAAAAGGAGCTGTCTTGGCAGTCAGCGGAAGAGCTGCTTGCCTTCCTAGTGTTTCTTTATTATTTTTGTTTGCCCTTCTCTGTTACTGTTTCCCTTTTTATGGCTGCCAGTCCCTTAGATTTGTTCTAGCTCAGCTGAAAGCCTTTTATCTGGAATCCATTATTAGACTATTTAAAGGTATCAACTACACACGGGCCACTTCACAAAGAAAGGTATCGATGAGAGAAGTGCAGAAGGACTTTTTTACTCCAGTTATGAGAAGCTCACGTTTCCCAGTCAAAAAAAAGTAACCTTTTCCCAAATGATAAGCTGTTTTTCTCTCTTCTGTTATCAGACATATTTCCTTGCTCCCGAGTTGGCCTGAGAGACTATAATATAAAGAGAATAAAAGTAATCTGAAGGGAGATAAACCTAAGATGCAGGTTTTCTTTGAAACACCACACACACACACTCCCCCTCGCCCCTTTTTAAGGAAGTTTTAAAGGGGATTTATTGCCTTAGAAATATCAGGATTCAATGGGAGCATCTTAATTTTGTGTTAGGACTAGAGATCTGGAGCAGCTGCTTCCTCCTGTCTAGCAGCTGTGTGCCTTCACGGTGGCTCGCACTCACGCTGAGATCCCTTGGGCTCTTTGCCCACTGTCACCGCACGGATGGCTCAGGACGGCTCAGCTTCTCAAGCACGAGCTGCTCCTGACGCCTTGCAGCTCACAGTCCTTCTGGCAGCTTGGCCACCCATGACCCATGCAGTGAGGCCAGGTGGTCTGGTAAGGCAACAGCCACGTTAGCTGTCCCGGCTCTTGAGTAGGAGCTCTGAAAAAGAAGATTTTTGCCTTTCTTCCACAAAAGAGTGGAGATGCAAATAAAGTTCACAGAAGGACTTTGTACCCGGTTGGTCATTAGGCGTTTGAGCTCTCTGAGAAGTACCAAATCCATCACGGGTGCATTCCTGTAGTTAGTTGCAGTCTTAATTCTGAGTACAGGTAGTCTGCGGTGAAGCTTGCCACCTGACAGATTTGTAATCTAGACCCACTGGTTGTTCTGGGAGCTGTGGTACTCTGGCAAAACCTAAGGTGTACACATGGAACAAACATTTGTCCAAACAGTGGTTCTTTTTGTATTTAACATGTGACAACCTTGGCTGTAGATGTGGAAAATGTCTAAGTACCTGCAAGTGCAGCAGTAAAACATAGGAAAGCTAGCTGTGTTATGAATTACCTTATATGAATTCTATCTCCTTGATAAATGCTGTAATAATCACACAAGTGATTGAAGCGTCCACAGGATCTTATAGGAAAAAATGAGATAGAGAAGGATTGATTTGTGACATATTTGACACTGCCACTTTCTCTTCCTGTTCTCCTATAAATCAAGATGAGACTAGAACTATTAGCCTTATTCCATTTTCTCCTGCAGATCAGCTTTCAGTCACTGTAGACTGCCTTCCCAGCATGTGATGTAACTATCCCAGAGACACAGTCTTGCTAGTTTACACTTACCTGTATATTTTTAAAGCAAGTGAGGTCATCCGTCTCTTTCCTCATGACAGCCCAGGAGCTGCTCAGCAACTGGATGAAGTCTAAACTGCAACTGGAGCTGAAAAGAGATGGGGAAGAGGAGGTTGCCTCTGTCCTGGAAAAGCCTTCTGCAGCCCCTCCGAAGTACGAGCGGTTTGATGGTGAGAGCACAACAAAGCACTTCCTGGCTTCTTCCCTGAGGATGTGCTGGGGAAGGGAACCAGGCCTCCTGGCTGGTCAGACCAAGAGGTAAAAGTTGCTTTGAGGCCAGGATGGTGGGCTGAGTAGAAGCAAGAATAGAGGTGATGATTTTTCTCCCCCAGCTCTTAGAGCAGCTTGCTGTAGGGCTATGCAAATGCACCTCATAGACATTCAGTGTCTTTCTCTGTAAAAGAGAAATTTTGTTTCTTTTGTGTATGGGTATTTGTGAGGCCTGTCAAATTTATACAGCCATTTGAGATACTCAGAGGCAAGGCAGTGAAAAAGGGATGAAATATTGCTACTGCTCTAGCATCTTCAATGGGAGACTGATTAAGAGTCTTTGGGGATAAATGGAGTGCAGTCAGTGTGTCCGCTTTCATCAGAAACACATTCACAGGCTGGGAGAGCGATCCCTTTAATTACGTTAGGCTTTGTGATCTGAGGCAGGGGGGGTTATTCATTTCAGACTAGCCTGAGATAATCGGAACTCCTCCTTTCAGACTTGTGCAGCTATCTGGAACATGAATTGGAAAGTTCTTCTGTCCAAGAATACCTGCAGCATCTTTTGCAGAGTGAAGCTGTGAACTGCAGGATAGCGGAACGCCTTAGACTTGAAAGCCTCAAGGAAACACAAAAACTTGCAGATCCACGAATAATCATGGAGCTCAGACACAAACAGGTGAGCAGGCAAGGCGCCACAGCTGAAAGGGTAATTCTAGGATTGGAGTAAATGCTCGGTGATACTTCCCCACTATTCTCTCCCAACCTGCAGCAATCTCTAGCTTGGAGGTGAATACCTGAGGATGCTCTTCCACAGTTCAGCTGTAACATCACTGTGTTTCTGCATGCTTGTTAGCCATTCTCAGCAGCTTGCACAGTCAACTCCCACTACATCTGTTCAGGTTTCCCCCCTTTCTGAAGACAGACAGGAAAAGCCTCCACATCAGTCCGTTCTGAGTCTGCTGCCATCAAGTAATACTGGTTTAGCCTCCCTCTTTTGAGTAGAGTTTTTTGCTGGTCTGAGAGTAGAACCAGTCCAGTCAGTGCCAGCTACAGATAGGTTTGCTTGCTTCATGTGAAAGGTGGATTGTCACCCACCCTGTCAGCATACAGCCAACCTCAGATTCTTCAGCCTTTGGTGTCTGCTTTGACTTGTGCTGAATTCCTCCTTCCCAGGTGAAAGAAAACCGCATGAGGCGTCAGAAGGCATTAGAGCTTCAGAGACAAGAAGAGTCCCTGAAGAAGTCAGCTCTGTCTGAGGCCAAGCTTCGAGCACAGGAGGAGGACAGAATGAAGGCCCTGAAGGCCAAGAAGGAGGAAGAGGAGATCCAGAGGGAAATGGTGAAGTTACGAAAGGAAATGGCGGAGAAGAGGCACGCCATGGCAGAAGCACAGAGAATGTAAGAGGGAGAGGGGGGCATGGAAGGAACCATGTGAAGGTACTTCTCTTACCAGCTCCTCTTGATAAATATAAGAGAAATGGTGGTCCCCAAGGATCCTGTCTCCAAACTGTTCCAAAAGCCTTTAGTCCTTTGTTACCAACATCAGTCAATGGCAGAGTGGGTTTATCATTAGTGAGCAGATGAACTAAAGGTACTGTTAGCCTCCTCTCAGCCACTACCCGTATGTATGTACACTGAACCACAAAGTAGGAGCGTGTTTGCACCACCATGCACTCTCTCCATCAACTCTGTGGCCACATCCAGCCTTGTTAACGTCTAACGCAGCGTGAAAGCCAGTACAACACACACACACACACACACACACAGAACAGTCTGTGTTGAAAATCTAGTACTTGCAATACTTCCTCTGCTATGAGGGATTAAAGAGCATTCTTGGCTGAGAATTCTGCAAAGACATTATTTTTGCTTCTGCTGAGCTTGGGCTGTCAGAAAGATGTGACTTGTAGGGATGCCATTTATTTACTTAGGCAGCCCTGAGATCCTAAATCTTCTCATGTAAGTGCTTTACTTTTTTACTTTTCTTCTGCCTGCTGTATTTTGGAAATACTCCAGACTCTTTAATCTCCAGGACCTTAAACCATGACAGAGGCTGTTTTCTAAGAAGGCAGAGTTAAATAATCAGCAACTTTCTAAGCTGTAGAGGCGACCTTCTTAGGAGTGGTCAGAAAGAGGGTAGAATCTGTGCTAGAGTACTTTCCTTGTTGTGTCACATATGTATGTTGATTAATTTTCCAGGGAGGGGAAGAAACAAAGAAGAAGTCAGAAGCTGCCAATGCAGGAGGTATCCATTACTGCATCACCACCTCTGGTCCTGAAGAAAGAAGAGCAAGGAGAGGAGAAACAGCGAAAGGCTCAGGAGCTGCTGCTGCACAGGATTCACACCAATAACCAGAGAGTGAGTATCACCCTCCTTTATCTGAGACTCTGAGCTACCTGCCCTTGGCTACCATTCATAAAACTGAAGTAAAAAGTCCTGGTTATCAGAATTTTTTACTTCTTCCAAGGACACCAGGAAAGTAGAAGATCAGAGCAAACAGTATGTTGTAAGGCAAGAAATCCTGAGCCTCCATTGCCAGTGTGTCTGCTCCTCAGATGTGCTCAGTGGGAGGTTTCGCTCAGAACTGTGGAAAAGATGTGGCCCTTAGGACAGCTGCAGACACACAGGTTTCTGCAGCTGAGAAGTAGGCAGATGTACAGAGGAGGCAGTGCAGCAAGATTTGTTTTATCTTGAGGAAGGAAGTAAAAGGTGGGTAGCAGCACTAAAGGGCCTGAGAAGCCCTTGTTGTGGGTAAAGGAAGGTATTTTGAAAGACTGCTTTGCAGACCCTGGTACAGGAGCAGGGAGAGGAAAGATGAGAGAAGTGCTGAGTGCTGAGGCCTGGGATGAATTTTGAGCTGGGTCTCCAAGAGCAGAAGTATGCCAGCAGATCCACAGTAACGGGTTCCTCAAGGATCCACTCCCACTGATTGCAGGGGATATTCTGCGGCACAGCAACAGCTCTTCTGAGACAAACACACAGACTTTATTAATTCCTAGTAGGAACCTCTTTCTTTCACCCTCACTATGCTGATACTATGGCCAGCTCTGGCTTGAACACCTACTTGTAACAAATACTTGCAATTAAAGAGCCATCTTTTTGTACTGAATAATTCCATATGGGTGTTCCCAGCAAAGGGCATACAATTCCCTGAGCGCAGGTATGCATGCCATCCATCACCATGTTTTTAATTAATAGAGCAGTCATCATCATTAATATCTACATACCTGTGTCTGGAAATTTTTAATAGAAGAACCCCACAGCCTTTATGGTAATTCTTCTCCCCATGTCTCACTTCTCTGCCAGATTTTAGCTTGGCTACTGTTTAGCAGCACACAGCTACTCTCTAGCACAATCTAAGCTGTGAAGAGATAAGCCTGAATGAAACCCCAGAACAATTTAGGGCTGGTGTGATGTGAGAAGCTGCAGCTTAGCTGAGCTAAGCAATAGTGACCCTTTGATTATTTTCCTGAAGCGGAAAGAAATAGCTAATAGATTGGCATTTTGTCCTTTTTGTAAGTGTCTGTGTGGAGATTTCGGTGACTGAGAGGAATGCAATTAAAACCAGGCATTCCCGACAAAAGAGGAACAGCTGAGTCCTCTGAGGTGACCCACTTGGAGGATCAAAATGAACAGCGCCTGCAGTGACAGGGCTAGAATTATGGGGTAGATTAGATAGCAAATTGCTGTTCTGTACAATGTAAATCACTCCCAGAGGCAGCGAGTCTATGCAATAGGGGAAAGGTTTGGCTTTCTGCTTCAACAAGGGTGAGCTTAGGCTATGTCGTAAATTCACGCTAGGAAGTGTCTTGATTTTTGTCTAAGTTAAAAAAAAAACCCAACCCAACAACAAAAGTGGTCCATGGAGATGTTTGTGAACTGTTCTCCACAGAAGTGTTCATACCTTGCAGCATCTTAGAAATTTTGTAGATTTTGAATTGTCTTTCCTGTTTCTAGAAACGCTGTGGTCCTCCCCCATTTTCTTCATTGGTGAATTAAATGCATTTCACGCCAAAGCCGAGTGCCCCACAATGTTATCTTCCTAGTAGCTTTCTGCTTTTTGTAGAAGATCTGCACATGCTCTGCATTATTTTTATTACCCTCCTGGTAATTGTTGAATGTGGGGATTCTAAAAATACTCTCAAAAAGGAAAGTGAGATAAGGGGAATGTTGGAGAGGACCAGCGTTTGTGTGACGGGCTCTATCTTGCTCATCGGTTCTCTGAAACTCTCCTATGCAGTGCATGCAACGACATTTCTCTGCTTGGCTGAAAGTCATTCTGGAGCACAGGATTAAAATGGAAAAAGCCAGAGTCCTTGCTGACTGGAAATGCCAACTGAAGGCCCTACGAGCCTGGAGAAACTATACTTGGGCCCAGAAAGTAGAGCAGGAGGCACAGCGATTGGAAGTTCATCTCCAAGATCAAAACAGGTAGCGACCCTGCACTGTGGAATTCCTCCTACTGCAGCAGTCAGTGCTTGGGCAGTGCAGTGATCAGGGATGCAAAAGGGGCTTGCCAGTTCAGCAGCAGGAGGAAAACAGCATTTTTGAGAACAGTGCTACATTGCCTGAACCCTGCCAGAGGCGTTGTGGCACAGGCAAAGAGGGGGACAGAGATAAACAAGAGCTTTAGCAGTTTTCAGCAAACCCATGTCTCCCTCTGTACGTACCTTTCCTGGAAATTGCTCTGGACCCCTGAAAATATGAGGGGCCACATTTATTCTTGATCTTGGGAATTTTATATATATATTTATATATAAAGCACCTATCACTGTATTGATAAACATTCTTTTGAACCACTCTGATGGCAGAGGTAAGGGCAGGAGTCAGCCTGTCGGTACCTCAGCGCTGCTGCTTCCAACAGATTTAAAAACAAAAGCAAGCAAAAAAAGAAAAAAAAAAGCCACAAGACTTTGCTGTCAGTTATAGTTATTTCCTATTTCAGCAGAAGTATAGCAGAGATCACTTTGGCCAGTGCCTTTCATTAAGGAGGTTGTTGGATGAATTCACTGCCAGCCACAAAAAATTTTGCTCTCACAGGTGTCTGGCAGGCTGTGTAGTGAGGTGCTGACCCCCTCGCCCTCCTCCATGCAGCTGGCAAGGGAGCAGGATACCTCTTTTGCACCTATTCTGCAGCCCAGGCATAACACAGGGAATTGCAAAACGTGAAGTAGGGAAACTTCCTTCAAAATCATTTGCATCCCTTCTGCCCTCCCGCTCCTCCTTGGAGAAACTGTATGGCTTTGGAGGGTCTTTGGAGTTTCGCGACAAAAAGACTTGGGGAGTTATGGGGCTTCATGCCATGGCCCAGACTGCTGTACTTGATGCAGGTGTTTTCAGGCTGGCCTGGGCAGAAGCTTTGCTCCTGTCCTAACAAAAATGCTTTCTCATTTAGGAAGAAACAACTGTCTGTGGAGCACAACCGGCGGCGGCTCTTGCGCTGCTGCTTTCAGGCGTGGCAGCACTGGATCCAAGCAGAGACGGGAAAGCGAGAGCTGCAGGTCAAGAGGGAGGAGACAAAGAGAAAGATGGCACAGCTGCTGGAGAGAATGTCCCTGGGGAAGGGTGCTCTGGACAGGCCACTGGAGGATAACAAGCCTGGAACAGCACAAGTAAACCACCATCAAGACTTGCAGCAGAATGAGGTAAATCCTTCGTGTGTAGTTTTGTCTCTTAGCATCTTGGTAGTCTTGGGAAGCACTTTGTGCAATCTGAAATAAAGAGTGTGCCATCCTGGTGAAAGGCTTCTTTCCCAGGGTGACCCCCAAATACCTGCCTGCAACCGTTCAGGGGAGAAGTCTTTAAAAATCAGAGGCAAACGCAAAGTACAGTGCATGAGTTTTAAAAATCATCTCTAATGCTTCCAGAGAACAGCCCTTCATGTGCTGTGAGTCGCAGTGAGCGTCCCACCCCCAGATCACTTTTGCTGAGAGATTAGTTACATCTTTGATACCTGCTTAGACTTAAAAAGAATAATGCTTGACTGCATGACAAGAGAATCTGTCGTGCCAGTGCAGCACTCTGGCTTGTTCAGGGTGTCACTGGCTGTTTCAGGATAATGTGCATCACGAGGAGGTAAGAGATGAGAATCAGAGGTTGCTTCCTTAAATTGCCATTTGTCAGGTCAAAGCCTGTCCTTCCTTCCTGTCCATAAAGCCTGTACCACAGCAGTATCTCAATCCCAGCAAGAGAGCTCACACACACATTACAGGTGAAGCTTTTAGTTTATTTAACTGTCAGCAAAAGTTGATTTCCTGTGGTGCTTAAAACATCCCAGTAGGCCTGTATTTTTTGTTCTGATGCACCAGTAGAATTTGAGCTGAAAGGATGGGACTAAATCTGGTGTTTGACCTAGGGATCATAAAGCAGACCTTACATCTGATGCCTCTTCAGAGAAAGACCGTGTGTTAGAAAAGGCACAGCTTCATTCCCTGCTGTGCACCAATTTAATGGTAAAATTTATCAAAGCTAGAGAAGAAGCACGAGGAAGCAGCACCTTGTAGGTTTCTCTTCCATCTGAAAAGGGACTGTCCAGTAGATCATCTGTGTCGATCACTTCCAACAACTGTTTCTTCCTTTATTCTCCACCTGAGCACTGAGTGGGGACACCACAGTCCAAAACGGAGCGTGCTAATCCCTGAGAGATGAGCTGACTCCTAAGAAATGAGCTGTCCTGAGCTGTGTTCCCTAACAAAATACCCAGGCTATATTCCTGACAGAGCTCTTGCCTGATCAGGATTTTTTCCTCCCTGTGAAATGTCACACAGCTCCCTAACAATTCTTTCCCATAGCACCCCCCACCCACGCCCCCATTTTGTAGGTAACAGAGCCCCTCTGCCCTGGCTAGGAACTGGGTACAGATCGAATAGTTGAGATTACCCTACTTCTCAGGCACCTCACTAGATTGACATTGAAGAAACACTTCCTGTGGAGGAAGGGCAGTTCTGAATGCATGGTTTTAATCAACACCAAATATTACTCTATTTTTTTTTCTTTTTCTTCTTCCCTTAGCCAATTGAAACTTGCCTCACACAGAAAGAACCTGACCAGACCAGAGACTGCTCTTATTCGGATGGTGCTGACACATCTCATTCCTACAGGGAACCCAAATTTACCTCAGAGATTACACTTAGACATGCCGTCCCAAGCACCCAGGACCAGGCTGTGCACAGGAATCAAGTAGCCACCCTCTCCCAGCAGTTTCAGGCACCTGGTCCAAAGACAGCTCCTGCTTATGGTAAACATTTTGAGCACCACCATGCCTTCCAGCAGCGTCTGATTGAGAAGCAGAGACAGCAGCTTCGGAAGCAGCAAGAGGTGATCCTTGAACTGCAGAAAAATCAGAGGTTGAGCAGAGCTAAAGAAGCAGCAGCACAGGCCATGGCTGCAGCCCAGCCACTTAACAGCTCTGCTTTACAAACCAGGGAGGAGAACCTGAAGAAAGAAAAGCAATCCAGATGCAAGAACACAACCCATGTGAGGTATTTGCCCTCAGAAAAGCAAGCTCAGTCACTCAGCATGTCTCATTCCTGCTCAAGTAGAGCCAGAATTTGCCAGGCACACTTCAGTTATGCTTAGTGCTGTCTGTTCTTTGTTTCACTTGTCACTGAGCCTCAAGGCTCATATCTGGCTGGCCACAGTCCTCCATCCTCCCTTTTTGCAATGGCTCAGCATCAGGTGAGCCACACAGGATCCACTTAGAAACAGCAACACCAGAGTGTCACACACAGTCATGGAAGGGTTTTATTTAGTTAGGGAAAAAAGAGAGTGTCATCCTGCAGCAGCACTGCGTACTCATTGCTTTGGCAAGGATGCATTGTTAATCCCATCTCAGGTAGAAGAAAGGTACATTGGGGATTCAAAACGGAAATGCCACACAAGGGAGAACAGAATCTACAGATTGTTTCTCAGCCACAGGTGGTAGATGTGAGACACTGCTTGACCACAGGTACTGATGGATTTCTTTACTTTTTCCTTTCCTAGTTCGCTTGTTTCTCATGGGCCAGACAACGCAAGGGCAGTGATGCATGGCAGGAGGCCCTCCAGCCAGCTGACCTCAGCTCATCCTATACTGAAAGGTATCCTTCTAGATAGCAAAGACCATTACAACCACTTTTCTCAACAGCTTATCTGGAAACTTCTCTTTCTTCACTTCAGCCTTGCTGGTTGATGACAGTATGCAAGTAGAAGTCAGCACTCTCGTTCCCAGCCTGACCAGCACTGTGAGAGGGTGAGCTGTTCTCATGCCCAAGTCAGGCATCTGTAAAACCTGGGCCACTGTATGCCCCTCAAGTCCATGATTAGTACACAGTGGCAACAGTAACTCCTGACAGTTGTGATTGTTTCTGGTGTGACAGGGCTCGAGAGAAAGGAGCTGTACTGGGGTTTTTGCTGTCAGTGTTACTCTCTTTATTGTGCATCCAAGTAAGACTTAAACTGACCAGTCATTTTCATCTAGCTTTGACAAAGGTATTGAGATTTCAGAGGGAATTAAGCACCTACCCAAGGGTTTGTGAGACAACAGTAGCTAAGCCGTGGAAGAAAGATCTCTGCTTTCTCTGAGATCTCTCTCCCTGCCTGGCCACACTGGAACAGCAGACAGACGCAAACACGCAGCACAGCCTTTTCATGTGGTAAATTAAGATCAGGTTCTGTTCTATCCCTAGGTCATGTTCTTCGATATCAACCTGTTAGGTGGGCACAGTCAGCATGAAAAGTTGTCTGGAATGTGATTGTTAGAATGTTTTCAGTTTTGGGATCACCAGCACTTTTTGGCCTTGATAGTTGGGTGCTAATAGTTGCCTTTCATTAACTGACTGTGTTCAACTTCACTACTACCTAGTCCAAGCCATCACTCTGATTTGCCTGAACTCTGTACACCTTAGAAACAGCGAGTGTCTTTTCAGAGCACTCAAGTGCTTTTCTTTCAAGATCACCCCAAAGATCAGTTATTACAGGATGATTTTCCCTTGGCAGAGAATCCTGGGACAGCTGAGAGGAGAATCTGAGGAAACCTACTGTGGTCAAAACACTTAAATGCCCCCCCCTCCCCACAGTTGTCAGTCGCTCCAGCCTGTGGTACCCTTGCGAGCATGGGTTCTCAGCTCCACTGCATGTTCTGCATGGGCACGTCAGCACTGAGCACATCAGCACCTTTGCAAGATCAGCACATTGCAATTTGTCCCCCAAAAGAAGTAATAAGCAGCAGTTTCTCACAAGTGGGACCAAGCACCTGTGTGTGTCACTGTGGCAGGGATGCTTTCCATCCTGAAGTTGCTCGGTAAATAAGCAGCTGGAGCTTACAGGAGACCGTGTAGCAGTTGCTGCTAAGTCAGGGGCCATGAGCCTCAGCACTCTGTCAGGAATGACAGGGATAAAACCTCCAAACAGCCCCTTTCATAACCCAGCCTCATGGATGTGACTGACAACAAAGGAGAGTGGAGAGAATCTAATTGGGGGAGTCTGGAGTCATCTCAAATGTTTGTAGGATCCTTATTCACATCACTGCCAGCCATAAGAGGTGGCAGAAAGCTAGTCCCTTTGTGCTGGCATTGCCAGGTCATTGGGGGCCTGGCAGTGGAACAAAGTGGTCATCCTTGTTCACCAAACCTCTGCCACTATCCTATAGCTCATTTCCACTAAGCCTTATGTCCTCTGTGTCTGCAGCTATGGAAGAGAGAGCCACTCAGCGGGCAGAGCGGAGGAGGAAACTAGAAGAAGCCAAACAACGAAGGGAAGAGGAAAAATTGGTAAGGGAAGTGGAAAGGGAAATAAAGTCTCTTTCACAGCATTCTGGATGCAAGGAATGCCGTTTTAACCTCAGAGCCAGGGGACCAAGGAGAGGATCTTTATCCAAAACTGGAGTTTTATAGCTAGTGAGAAAGCAGATGTCCAGCACATATCAAAAGAAGCTATTTCTGCATTTGCCTACGGTGATGGCACTAGCCCTGCCCTATCACATACAGACACTTCACAGTGATGCAGTTGCAATTCTAGAAGCAGTCTCCCTTACCACCCCCATGCCCCCACTTCTTTCACACCTACCCCATGATTGTAACTTGTCCTTGCCAAGAATGAGAAGGTGGAAGTGCATGCAGAGATCCACTTGATTGGACCTGGCAGTGGTGGGTTTCCCCTCCTCTGCCTTCCTTGTCTGGTCACGTGCGGCTTGAAGACGTGCAGTCTCACCTAGAAAACATCCTGCATCTTTCTAGCAAATCTCTGCTGAAGAGAGAAGATAGGGACAATGTTTGCATAGTTAATACCCAAATTCTGTGATATGCATCCAAGAGAGCAGCCTTCTTAGCTTCAGGGCATTAAGCTGCTACTGAAGGCATTGATAATAAATTGCATTAGGATTAGAAAGCTCAGAACTGGGGTCCTAAAACAACAAGCATTTCGTCCTCCGAGGAAGGGAGATGCATTCACACATGCAGGAGGCAAAGCAAGCCTTAGAGAGCACTTTAACCATAGAATGGACAGACAAGCATCAGGTTAGGTTTCCTCAGCTGCAGTTGGCACCATCAGTGAGATCAGGAAGGACGGTCACAGTAATGAATGCACCATGGTTGGTGTGACCCTTGGCGCATACACACAGAGCAAAAGCTTTGCCAAACAAAAACAGAGTAGATAATGTTCAGAGAAGGATATTGTGTCACATATGAGCAGGACTGAAGTAAAACAAGGTCTTTGATTGTCAGTGTTTGGGTAAAAAAAGTATCTTTGAGTACCCATGACACTGCTTTGTATGTAGAAGTAAAGCTTCAGGGAAAAGCCCAGGGATTCAGAACTGACTTCAGCAATCAGGTTATCAAAAATAACTTGGTGTATCATTCCAATTTTTTAGGGGAAGAGTAGGGAAATACTATAGCTTAGGGTAAAGAAATATATATATATATACATATATGTAGTAGAAAGAACAGTCCCTCCTTCTTTCCACAGGTCTTTGTCCAGCACATGTCTAGTATCTGACAAAGTCTGTTTCCTTTTTGAAGTTTCAGGTGCTGGTCAATACTAGAGAAATACTAGGAAAGCCAAAGGTCTGCATTCTCTGCAAAGGTCACGTGCACCACATGAAATTTTACCTTCCTCCCTTTTGTCCCTTTTCAAGGCCCAGCTGAAGGCTGAAGAGGAAGAACAACAGAGGAAGGAGGCTGAAGAAAAGGAGAAACGACGGGAGGAGAGAAGGCAGCAGAAGCTGGTGATTAAACAACTTACCTGTTTCCCCCACTTTAGCAGGGGTGGGGAAGAAGAGCCATTGCCCAATAGCACTCAGCAGCCAGAGTAACATGAACTGAAGGTCTCCATTGGTAGAGTGGAATTCCATAGCACTCACCAACTTCTCCCTGTTTGGTTACATATGGGGAAGGGCTGTATACACTATGAAGTATATACTGTCTCTGTCTCATCAGCAGGACTAGAGGTCCCAGCTGGTGACTATTCACTGCTGAGGTACAGCCACATAAGCCCCCACAGTGGCAGCACGTTCAGCCTACTTTCATGCTGCTCCTTCCACTTGTATCGCCCTCCAGCATACCCAGCGATGCCAGTCACAAGCAGGCAATTTAGAAGTAAACAAGCTTGGCAGATTTATTAAGGGCAACTTTGCACCTGAAGTGTAGAAGCATCCTCTCTTTGGAGCTAGCCTAGGAATAGCCCCACTTCATTACTGTTACTTGGAAATGAGCTGTCCTAATAACCCAAATAGCACATTTGAAATCCCACAGGAATTTGACCTACAACTACTGTTCCACTTGAGTTTTTTAAAATGTTTGACCTTCATCCCTAAGTTTCAGTCAAAAGTAATATTGTACAGTTATGTAATACCCACATCCCTCCCCTACTGCTTAGGCCAGTTTAAGTGACAGGGTCCATGTGTAAACTCAGAATACTTTTTGGATGTGTTTTCAATCTACTTTTGTAAACATAAAAACATTTTGTCCTCAAGCTCAACAAAGCACCCCTTCCCACACTGATGAAGGCCTATCAAAAGGATGGTTCCTGCTAACCTGGCACTGCTGGTAGCCACTGATTATACTCTGCTACATTAGCACCCAACTGCAGTGCTGAGGGGTAAGGCCACTTACTGATAGATGGCCCAGTGAAATGTCTGGAAATACCATCATCTTACATGAGATTTTTCAGGAGAGTTTACTCTGCTTCCTACCACAGGTAGTATGTGGGGCTGTATCTGGTCTGTGCTGCTAAAGATGGTGCAGATCCCTATTTCCTATTGGGTCAGGACCTCTAGTTTCAACATGACAACCTGTTGTCACTGCTTAACGTCCTTTTCATCCAAAGTGACTTAAAACTACTGCTCTTTGTGTTGTAGAAAGAGATGGAGAAGCAGAGGAGGCTGGAGAAAGCACAGCAGCTCCAGAAAAAGGCCAGAGATCACTATGAGAAGGTCCTGATCAGAAAGCTGGGAATGGTGCCATGGAAAAGGCTGAGGGAGCAAGCCAAGGAGAAGCTGGTGGTAGGTGCTAAGGAGAAAGGAAAGGAATGGTGCCATGGGAGGAAAGGAGGGAAAAAAATATGGATGCAGCACTTGGTAGAAACCTTAATAGGCTCTTAAGCCAGATAGAGATGGAAAAAAGCAAAAATTCTCCCTGCACACGCTGCCCTATATTAGTTCTTTAACTCATCCCATCTCACAATAGTCATGAAGGGTCATCACAAACCCACAGGGGTGGCATCCTCATTTACAGCTGATTAAACAGAAACCAGAAGGACAGAGAAAGGAACACATTGCAATCTAATGAGGAGTCACCTTTTGTTAGCCTCCACTTGTCTGCAGTACTAACTGCCACGTGATTGGATGCTAATAACATAGTAGGAGTTAGTTGAGTGTGATACAGCAAAAAAAAAATTGAAGTTATATGACATGAGCCTGTCATTTCTCTTGCTCCACAGGAAAGCTAATTGATAAAACACTGCCAAGGCACTGTAGTTATAGCAGTTAACCCCAGCCCATCACTAGGGCTTTCCTTCTCCCTGGAGTTGCTGCTGGTACAGTGCTGGGCACTGCTAGAGGTGGGACACCACAGGTGATCTGCTCCAGCCATTGCCCCAGCGATCTGCTCCAGCCTGGCCTTACCTGCAGTGCAGAAGAGCCCGGTGGTAGCTCCTGAGACCTTGACACTGAAACACTGCTAATGCAGTATTCCTGAACGTGACTGAACTGGCGTGCCTCATCCGGGCGGGCTAATAACCCCCAGCCCTGTCCTGAGGATGCAGCCAGAGCCAGGGGCTAGGTTGGCAGGCTTCCATTTCAGTCACTGGAACTGCAGCTACCTAGAGTACTTGAGAGGGGTAGCAGCTGCTCCCTAAGGCCACCCTGCTGGTCAGCATGATGGACGGGGTTAGACTAAACTGTTAGAGGCTGTGCCTCTGCTTCAGTCGCATGGGCTAAATAGCATCTGCTTCAAAAGGATGTTCTCTAGAAGTGGCACAGAGGTGACTTGATAGACAGGTGTTGTTCCTTAGGCTGACCCCTCTTTGTGGTAGTTTATCCTGAGTTATTCCAGCTGCCAGACACCTGCATTTTGGGGGCCCCAAAAAGCTGAGGTAATTTTTTAGTGTACCCAGTTTTCTGTAGCTTTATGCTTACATAGTCACTCGTCAAAGCAACTAGCTCCCGTCTGCGCTGTCTCTCTTCAGGTGGCACAAAGGCACTACTGCTTGGGCCTGCAGAGGAGATGCCTGAAGGCTTGGCTCCAGGACACCCAGGAGTGCCTCATGAAGAAGGCATCTTGGGCTGAGGACTTCTATTCCCATACATTGCTGAGAAGGGGTTTCAGGAACTGGCTAAAGGTTTGCCTGCACCACAGTGGAGAAATGATACCGAGCAAGCTAGCTGCTGCCACGCTTTCCCCTCACCCCAGTGCCCCCGCACACACCTGCAGCCCAGCCTCTGCAGGGTTACACCGTCCTCCTTCAGGAACATCATTCCCTTCTTCAGAGACCTTCTTTCAGCTCTCCACTCTGTATCATTCTCCTCCACCCAGGACACTCCCCTACATACTGCTCCTCCATCTTTGCACTCTCTCACTCTGCTCCCCGTTGATTTTCCTCCACTCCTGTCCCCATTACCCTTCACTGCCACAGCATCAGCACTGCTCCGTTTCTGCTTACTGGGCTGTGAGAAAGAACCCATTCCCACCGCCTTCTCTGTCCTCCTTCCCTAGTATAAGGATTACCTCTCCACTCTGGAGGAGAGAGCGAGTAACTTCCATGCAGCCTGCCTCATGAGGAAGTACTTGAGGGTGTGGTTTGATCTGGTCCTGGAGGAGAAGAGTATCTTGTGGGAGAAGCTGAAGATTGCTACTGAACACAGTAACAAGTAAGCGCATTCCCTAGCCAGCAGCAGGGATTTATGGTAAAAATTTTCAGTGTGGCCTGGCAAAGGGACCGTAGCTGTACCCTTCACAGGACTTTCCAGTCTGCTGAGAGAGAGTACAGTGAAAGCAGATAAGTAGCTGAAACTTTCTAAGCCGATTAGCAGCTCTGGCCACACAGCTCCTGCTAAAAGCTGCCTTAGGAAAATCTTCAAGTACAATTATAGCAAGCCAAATGATTGTGCAGGCATTACACTGTATTGTTTTGTTTGTGGCAGATGATTTACTTCACAAATCCAAAGCTGATCAACTAGAAACCCTACTTAAGGAGTCTTTGGGTTTAGCCATCGCCAGCCTGACGTGGCAGTGAGAGCTACAGCAGGCAGCTCTGCCCATCGCGAGGGGAGCTGGACACACCCAGTTCACTCACTGTCCCGTAACCACATTGCCTGGGCATTTTAACAGGAGGAAAAACGATTGTCAAAGCTCAGCAGAAAACAGAAGTGTATCTACTGGCCTCACCATGAAAGCATGTCAGCTGCATGCAGTCATGGATAGGCTGTGCTTGTGCAGAGCCCCAAACAGGATCTGCAGCACCCTGGAGGAGAAATTAAATTAATCTCTTACACAGCAGAACAAACCTGTATGAGCTTGCTGTGGCAGTAAGATCAGAACAGTGCATGATTTAGCCCAAGAAGCCAGCAAACTGGACAAACCAGGGAAAAACTCAGACTCAGGAAGAGACTGGATTCATTCTATGCATGATCTCATATTAGAAGCATAATCACCTGTCATTCCACGCTGCCTCTTCCCCGCTGACTGGCAGTTAGGACCTTGATGTAGGAAACTCTTCTTTAGAAGGGTTCCCATACAGGAACTCGGGGCAAGGCACCTTTGCTGGTGTGATTAAAATCAGGTAAAAATCAGAGCCCACCTACCTGCACTCCCAAGTGGTTGGTCAGGGCCAAACAAGCCTGCATTTTTCCCCTGAAGAAACTGCTTTCAGAGACCCTATTCTTAAGAAGCATCTTTCATCCTCAAAGCACTAAGCAAATGCCAGCTAACAAATCCTCTCAGAGGGAGAAGCAAAATTCTTGAGGGAGAGGAATAGAGAAGGGCACCGTGCTCTTTTCTCCTGGGATGATTGACACGTTCATGGAGTGGTCTGCATGCAGATGTTTAACACATCACAACCCTGGCTAGCAGCAGAAAGGACAGATCTCACAGGCATTTTAGGAGGGTTTCCCCTCTCAAATAGAAGTCACCTTTGGGTTACCTGTTACGTTACACACCCATCTGCATGTTGTCACTTTGCTCGTTGTGTCTCCCTTTTCTTTAAGGAGCCTCATGCTGAATGCATTCCAGGCATGGAGGCAGTACCCGTTACTGATGAAAAAGGAAAGAGAGAGGGAGGAGAGGAGAAACCAGCTGCGCAGGAGAGTAGCTGAAATTCTCCCCGACTTCCAAATGTGGCAGAAGAGAGTCAAAGGAGACCAGGAAGGGAGACACACACCCCGATTCTCTTCAGCGCTACCTTCCTACTGACTGAAACAAACCCAGGGGAAAGCCCTGTCCAGTGCAGAAGCTTTTGCAGCCAAAGGAAGCCCTTGTAAAATAAGTGCGTATCAAAACTTCTCTGACAGCGTCACTTGGTGCCTCAGGGGGCTATTCCCCACAACGTCCTCCTCGTGTGAAGTCTCTGTCAGGGTGCCTTGGCTGGCGGCAGTGAGGCCTATGTGACCAAGGCCTGGCACAGGGAGTGCTTCAGGCCAAGACTGTGGCTACACACAGAGGTGCTGCAGTGACAGAGAGAGTCCTCCTCTGTCACGGGAAGCGCACAACTTAAGCAGTAACCTGGTGCTTTTCTGCTGCCAGCACTCTAAGTGACACAGCTTGATCAGGGAGCAAACTGTCAACCGAGCCCTAACCCCTACTGCGAATTCGGCCACTCAACTGTTTCTAGCTAAGTGTGCCAGGGAAGTTTGGATGGCAGGAGGAGAGGGAAGAGCTATTTACAAAGATCGTATTTGCTAATGGTGTAGATCACAGCACCCCATATGGACAATCTAAAACCTGGGTTCTCTTTGAAGGGACCACCTGGTTCGCAGCACTGGCTGGCTCACAAGCACAGTGCTTTGCTTTTGGTGACAAGCAGTGATTCCAGGTTTATGAGCTTCTGTCTTCTTGTCATTTTAATATTTTTTCCAGGCTAGTTAACTGCATATTTAAGAATATGTTGTGCAAGTCTGGGCCTTTTCATTTGATCTAGTATGTCAAAAAAACCAAACCAACCCACCCAAAAAACACACCACCAAAAATCCAAGAAAAAGGCAAAATGGTATTTTTACATAAGCTAAAGCTGACATGATTAAAACAAAAGTTTCTTATCACCATTTAATGGTGTTACCCTATCTGCACTGGGCTGCAGGTTAAGGCACAGTATGTCTTGTCTTAGCAACAGCATAAGGCAGGGATCTGGAATTGCTTCCCCCTCACAACAGGATAGGCAAAGTTCTCTCCAAAAGCATTTGGCAGTACAGAGAGCATTTAGGTAACACCAGGAATATGGCTGTTTACGGTTATCCCTTGTCTTGGGTAATTTTTAAGTCCTGTATATGCATTGAAAGTTCCAATAAACAAAAACCTGAAACGAGCACAACCGATGTGTCACTGCGAACACACTGGGAGCTGACCAAATGGCACTAGACAGGAGTCCAGGGTCAGGGACCTAGACCAGCAGTGAGCACTGCAGAAGAAGTGGCACAGGACAGGTTGGGTGCTAGGCACAGCAGCAGGCTCCAGAGCGTTAGCATCCAAGTTTGTCTGTGCAGTGGGCTTTCATGGATGTGGCCAGAGAGCTTCCCGGCCCACACAAGCCAGGCTGTGGAGCAGACACTCGGTGTGGGGCTGAGGATGACTGTTGCTCCCAGGTTACCCCCCACAGCCATCCCCTACACCACACCTCCCTAAGGCTGACAGCAGACCTGGCCGCCAGCGGGTCAGACAAGCGCATGATCCAAGAGCAGGAAGCTGAAGGTGCCTGCGTGGGGTGTGGGCGAGTACAGACCATCTGGTTGCGTTAGAAGGCAGATTGTGAGAGGAAGCAACAAGCTGAGAGGGCTGAGTAACTCCTTGCAGGGAAGAGCTGGCACTGCAGAGGGGCAGAGTCTTTCACATAGGACAGAGCCAAGGGCGGGGGGGGGCGGGGGGGGGTGGGCTGAGCTACGGCACTAACGCTCCAGCCACATTCGGTGTTAACAGCAGCAAGCTGTGACAGCACAGCGGCAGCAATCTACTTTCTCTTCGCACTCTCCCCCCTCTCAGAAGCCTTTCACACCTAGTGCCTAACAAGCACCTGGAACACCTCCGAACCAGCCCTATTGCTCCCAGGTTAGGGGCAGCTTTTTCTCAAGCTGCCTGCCTCCTCACCGGGGCTTGGCAATGAATGCAGCAGGGAAAGGCTCCGCCCCCCCATCCTCCATATGGATTCACGGCATAAGGAGAACAGGGAGCCACAGGATGAAAGGTGAGGACACGAGGGCTTTCTCAGCTAAAGAGAAGGCAGCATTACAGCCAGGCAGAGACAGGGCACACTGCAGCTGTTAAGGGGAGTAGCACAAGCATGGCGTAGTAGAGTGGGTGAGCCCACACACAGCCTGGTCTTGACCCTAGCAACAGGCTGAGCAGGCACTGAATCCGCATCTCACAGCTAAAAGGGTGCCCAAAACCACGGGCTACTCAGGAGTGCATCCAGCTTACTCAACAGTAGATTCTTTCCCCAGCAGTACCACGCTTGCACATTTTGTCCCAGAGCTCCCACTCACAATCCATGAAAATAATGCTGCTGATGTGGAGAATTACTCTCCCCAAAGAGCTTGAAGTACAGTCAACACTTACTTCTGAAACCAGCCTTTATCTCCAACGCTCTCACCTTCCAGGGTTTTCTTCTCCGTAGCTTTGAAAAAGATTCTCTTGGTAATATGTTCTTTGGCTGAACAGGCCCAGCAGCAGGAGGAGGAGTGCTTGGACACCCCTTTTGCCCTTATGTAGTGGTAACTCAAATGTTGGTACAGAGCTGAAGCTGGATGATGTTCAGGGATCAGGTGTGTTCATACTGAACAGAGTCTGAATCAAAGGGGAGATGAGATGCCCCTCAACTTCCCCATTCAAACCACGCTTGGCTCAAACAACCCCCACCTCCTTGGCAGAAGCAAGGATGTGCCCAATCCTGGCCCTTGAGAGACCCTTAGGATGCCTGGCATGACGTTAGTGTTTTGCAAGTTAAAGCTCCAGCAAACGTTTCCCAGCAGGAGGGTGACCCATGTAAGAGCTTGTTAGACCAAGGAAGCAGCTTCAGCCTTCAGCTGCGCCACAGCATCAGCTTCCCTCCTGCTCCAGTCCAGCGCTTGGTTAGATGCAGATGTCAATGCCTTAACGCTGGCCATCAGCCCACACTCTCACAGCTCGGCACATTCCTGCCTGTCAGCTCCTTGCTTTTCTTAGCAAGAGGGAGGTGGCTGCATAGCCAGACTTCGCTTCTTTGCAAGGGCGGGGAGTGCTTTTCACTTTGGTACAACCAGAAATGATTACAAGCTCCCCTTCTCCCCAGCTCCATCCCCTGCTGACACCTTCCCTCCAGAGTTGTTTTTTTTTCCCCCCCCAAAAAAAAGTGACCACAGAAGTATCTTATTATTGGTAAACCTGTACACCGGTCTCTTCAAAGTCTCCCAGGCCCAACTCAAACTGGATTTGAATCAGTGCCTTAAGTATTGAACAGTTTCCTCTGCTCCCCCCAGGGAAGCAGGACTGTAGCTGGGGACAGGAGTGAGCTTGTGAAGGGTCTATGAACCACTGTGGTCTGATCCACAGCTCACACCTTAGCAGAGCTGTTACACACAAACAACCACAGTAGCACACCTCGGCCTTCCTCAGCACAGGAGCTGCTGCTCCAGACATGCTCCCACTCTGCAGAGGCAATATCACAAGCTACAAGGGAAAACAAAAGCATCTGGTGTGAGACAGTGTTGTCATGCATCCCTGCCATCAGCACTAGAGCCTAATGAAGCTGGGGGCTGGTGGAGTATCCCAAGTCTGATGCCCTTCTGCAGACACCACTGTCACCTGCCTACAAACTAGTTCACTACTAGCACAAGCTCCTTGTTGTGAGCACAGAGTAACCTTCAAAGAGAAGTAACTCAACAGCAGACAGAAGTGCCACACAGGAAATCAAAGCAAAGCTCAGTTACAGTCAAAGGCACCTGTGATTGTACTCATTAAAAGTCATCTTGCCTTTCAGCAGATGTCCCAAGATGCTAACAGGATCAAAGCTACATCTCTTCTCACTATCTGCACAGAGGATACCTGCATCATTTCCAAATGTGGCTTAGAAGAGAACACCAAGGAAAAGATTGTTCTTTCTTGGGGTTGCGGATGCAAGTGTAGGAGGAGAAGCAAGACACTGGACAAAAAGTCAAGGAACCTGATCAGATACAAACACTCAGTATCTGATAATCAAACGCTGCAAGACCCTGGTTCAAATCCCCCACCGCAAGGGAATATCCCTAGTTTCCAAGGTGGTGCTAAGCAGGTCCATTTCATCCCAACACCAACATACCCAAAGAGCAGCTTTTGCAGAACTGGAAGACCATTTGTTTCCTTGCTTCTCCTTAATGTGTTGTTCCCTTATTCCCAAGTCCAGCTCAGAGCCAAACAGCCATGAGCTGACAGCAGCTTTCGGTCATTTGACTTAGCTGAGCGTGTTGGCAAAAATCAACAGGCCACTCCACAGATCATGTCTAATAATTTATTTTGATTGATAATTGCATCCATTTGGAAATACTGAATACAATGTGGAATGGGCACACGCACTCTCACACACCACTCCTTCCCACAAAACTCACCAATGTTTGACACAGTGTTTCCCTAAAGCTTAGTGTGGAAAAAAAGAACATAAACCAGAACAAGCCACCCAAACCGCCCCACTCTCTAAGGCAGGCAGTTCTTTCAGAGCCTGACAATTCCTCACATTAGGAGTTCTGTGCAGACAAGGCCTTGGGAGGCTGAATTGTTGCATTTCAGAAAGCGCCTCACCTGACTGCAGAAAGATTTCCACTGCATAAACATCCTGACCATGGAAGGAAATCCTAGAAACCACAGAGCTCTTCACTGAGAGCAATACAGGAGCACACATCCATCATCACACAGGCTTCCTGCCCTAATGAGGCGATATAGATTCATATAGGAGGAAAAACCAAGCACATTATTAAGACATCAGGCAGTGAGGCAGCATCCATTTCATCTTCAGAAGAAATTTTACAGCAAATGGTTTTCATTAAGACACTTGAAAGCAACCTACTTTGAAGAAAAAAAGCACCATCATAGCATGAAGGCTGAAATGTGATTAGGAGTCACAAGCGGCACCAACTGGGTGACTTCTGTCATTTGAGGACAAGTTAAACAGAGATACAGTCGATGTGGGGACCTGTGATTCGCCTACAAAATAAAAGCAGCACAATGTAAGATGACACAGAGTGTCAAGCCACCACGTACAGGGTGTATCTAATGGTGCACAGTTTGTAGTACGGTCACCAAACAGTAGGGTGCTGGCATTTGGACATGGAGGGTTTAACACTGCGACAGCGGCAACATCAGAATCCTGATCCCTTAAAGGGTTGCCCCAGCCTGCAGAAGCCTGCACTATTTGTGAAACAACAAGTGGCTCTTAAAACGTTATAGTTAAAAGTAGGATCAACTCCTATCCAAGTCTGGGTGGAGAAATATCAAGGCTAGATGCTACCAAAATCCTTCCCTGCTCCTGACCGGCTCTGGGTCCTCTCTCCTTACACAGGGGGAAGCTTTCCTGGAGCCCATCCGGGTGCTGTTCCCTGTGCTGCCAGGTATGTGTGTACAGTTTTACTGGTGTGACACTGCTGTGCCTCATCAAGAGGCCACACTCATGGCCCACAGGTCACCTGTCAAACACAGCCTGCTCCTACACCCAGGCAGCACAAATTTAGGCAGCCACTAACACAGCAGGCCCAAGGACCAAGGTTTTAACCTCCTTCTACCAGCCTGGGCAATAGCAATCTCAGCAAGAAAATACTTGGAACATCAACCATCCTTCAGTACACAGAGATCACAACAGTCTGCCCTCAATGTAGGGCAAAAGTGAGCACTACCCTTCAGGGGCTTCCTGCTAATCCTCAGGGCTATTAAAAGAGCTCCAACAACTGCAGCTGAAGCCCAACATGCTCCCGCCCTTTCAGGCAGTGCTATATCCTGTCACTTTATGCTTCCCACCTCCCAAGACATCCACAAGGTAAATCCTCTCAGGAAGAAGCCAGGGTAGTAAGAAAAGGCCACGTCCTTAAAGACAAAGTCACCACTGCTATGCTGATGGCAGCCAGGCGAGCTTCCTATGCACCAGGGCATCAGCACTGCATTCTCCTCCTGCAGAAACACAGCCTTGCAGCCATTTTAGTGTCCTGAATGGTTCCAATTCCCACTGGAGTAAGCCAATGAAATTTACTTTAGCACTTTAACCACTGCTGTAAGTGGAATAGGCTTTAACCCCCACTATGTTGGGGTGGGCTTGGCCAAAGTACAGGATGGCTACCTTAGTCTGAGGTCCTTTGTTTCTAACCTGCACTCCAAAGCCCATGCTGGCTGGGAGACCACCACTGAGAGTCTCTGTGTGAGCAGTCCGTATTAAATCCCCCCTGCCAGAGCTCTCCAAGAGACAAGGGCTACAGCTGCACCAACAGACAAGCTACCAAATCTTAACCAATCTGTCGGTGGGAGAATGTGAGCAGAGCAGGGGCAGTGCCAGGGAAAACGGTCTGTGACCTGCTCTGCTCCCCCCCAGCCAGGAATAGGACTCTTATAAATCACTTATCTCAAACCTGGAAAGGCTTCCAGAGCTCATTCAGCTCACAGGCGCAGGGCTGAATGCTGCACGAGTAACTCACAGGGGCAGAGAGGTTGGGTACCTCAAATGCAGGGGTTCATTTCACCCAGGAGATTGTTCTGCCTTAATCTTCCCAAGCGCCAGCAGCATGAGGCAGGAGTTGATCACAAGCCTGCCAGCCCAGAGCATCCCTGTCTCCAGGGTTGCCAAGCTCCCGTTCATCTCAGCAGGCACCACCAAATGCCTGTGTGCCACAGAGACATTTACAGACAACTCATGCGGAGGCAAAGCCTGTGTGTGACTTTAAACTGCTGGGGTCAGGCTCCAAACAGTCAGAAGGTTCTAGAGGAACAGTTAGCAGAGTCTAGCTGAGTGCCTTTTCTTCTCATTAGGGCCAGGGAAGTGGTCAGAAACTCTTGGTGTCTTCAGTTAGAGGCAGGAAGCAAGAGAGGTATCTCCTCCACCTCCTAATAAAAGAGCTGCCCACTGGATGAAAAGGGGTAGGTAGAAATAAGGGATGCTCAATAAGTCAGTACCTCTTTCTGCAGCTGCTCCTCAATTACCTGCTGGTTACAGAAAGGGCTGCTTGAGGAAACCAAACACTGAGTGCAAAGAGGGACATGGTCTTCACCTTAAACTGGGACACGTAATCAGAAGCATACACCACAAATACGGGAGGGATCTCAAGGAACACCCCCAACCAGGCTACCATCCCTGCATTCTCCAGAGGTAATTCACAGTGAATTAGCATCACTTGGCCAACATTCCCCAGCTGCCTGCAGTGCAACTGGAGCCCGGGGTAGGTACAATCCGTGCATGCATCTAAAAACATCAGTAGCCAGGATGAGGCTCTTCCCTCTGCTTCGCCATCTCGGACCCAACCTGTAACTCCTGTGCCAGTCACAGGCTTTGCCAGCCTGACCTTTCATATCATCACTGCAGGGCCCACAGCATATACAAAGGGTTCAAAACAAAAAAAATAAAAAAAAAACCCCATTTACAAAGAAGAGAAACCATCACCACCAAAACCCTTGTGATCTCAGCTGAAGCTGACGTCCGGGCAATGCTACAGTTGCAGGCTGCTGAGGAACACGTGGCATTTTTTTCCAGAACACATTTAGCACATCACCTACTCCAAAAGCAGCCAGCAGAGACCAAAGTGTTCCTCAGCCTCCTGGCTTGAGAAAACAGATCTACAGTCAGGCAGCTTGAGTGTGACTGGTGTGAGAGGAGACAGGATCACTATGTTATTAGCAACACAACCAACCAAGATGCTGCCTACTGAAAATGCTGTTAGCAGAACTGTCTACTCTCCCACAGATTCCCTTCTCCCACAAAGGGAGGGAGGAAGGCGGTTTCCATAGAGCAACATCAGGCAGCACTCTTGTTTTCCCCTCCAAGTCCACTGTCAGATGTTGCTTCAAAACACCTCCTCCTTAGTATATTTACCTGCTGTCTCATGTCACAATCTGTGACCAAAGTGGACACACTTTGAGGGAAACAAGCCAAGCCTTCAAACCAACACGGCCCCAGCTTGCGGAAAGACCCATGGGATCGAAGATGACAGTGTCTTCTTACCCAGTCAGACAGACAGAGATGGAACAACAACTTCAGGGGTCACAAAGTGAAGGGATCTTACAAAGCCCTACAGGAGTGTTGCTCACAAAGGCACTTCAGACAAGCGTGTGTACAGCTGGATGGCATAGAAGATTAAAAAAAAAAAAAAATGCACCAGAGAGGAGGGAGCTGCTCAGTGAGTGCCTAGATGGTCTCTTTTAGCCAAACAGCCTGGCTTCTGCTGTAGTCCATCTGTTACCTGTATTAAAAGTCCACCCTCCTGATACCTCTGAAGTGTCGCACGTAGCCAGGGATTCCTTAACCTCTGCAGGAACCAGTGCACGCTCAGAAGTCCAGCAACAGGTTCTTCTTGATGCACTTAAGGAAAGCTCCAGTTCTTAAAGACTCGTTCTTCCTGCTGAGCTGAGCTGCACAGAGTTTCCCACGGTGGCAAAAAGCAGCGGGCTCCTTCTCTCCAGGTTTGTGCATATGGCTTACTGCTTTCTGCATCCTATTGCTGCTGGCTGACAGCACGCAAAGAGCCGTTCCGCCTGGGAAAGCCTCATGATGTCAGTGATGGGATAGGCAGCCCATCCACTGACCACGAAGGAAGGGTGTGGGAGGAGGGAGTCCTAGTTTTGGAAGGGGCCATTCCCCCACTAAAGAAAGTCAGTCAACGTCATCTGCAGAAAGAGTGATGTCACACAATGTCTTCAGCAGAGCGCTGTGGAGGAGAAGACCCCAGGCTCAAGAAATGGCCCCAGTTGCATAGGAAACCCCTGTTATACTGGCCAGTGTCTATCACTAACCCACCCAGGAGCCTGCGCCCAGTGTTGTCCCGCAGCGCCAGCCGAGCTTCCCTCTCGGTCACGTTGTAGCTGATGTTCAACAGCTGGATAAGAAGGATGTATCCCATGCCAGCTGTTACAATGGCACAGTACCACACACAGGTGAAGGACAGAGCAGAGCTGGCAGCAGGGAAAAAGATGGGAAGGAAGCCATTTAGTTTTGGAGCAGCTGCTTTAGAGGGACTTTCCCTGGTAATCGCTATCCTTTCAAATCCCTGTCTACATCTGCCACAGTGATCTCCCTTCGCTGCTTTCATCAGATAATCCTTAAAGGCTCTCTCAAAATTAAAGCTTCAGGGCTTAGTTAATGAGAGCTTTTAGCACTACCAGAACCACTCTTGCATGTTGCTATCACGCTACCCAGCACTCTCCTCTTACTGTCATGAAGGTACTCAAGTCCTAACCCTAAGGATACAACTATACTTGCACTCAACCCACCATGAAATGGAGTACAGAAGGTAGAGTCACTTGTGCTAGTATACTCTGCCCATCAGCGGTAGCACCACGGCTTCTCACCACCCTCCCTGCCAGACAAGCTACGTCAAGGCCATTCTGTTCTAGTTGGTAACTCAGAGGGACAGTCACCTGATCAACAGTGAGGTGAGGAGAGAGGTGGCACACAGATTCCAGACTGCTGGACCATTGCCCAGAACTGGGGGCAAACATATTTAAAGGTGTATCTATAAAAGACACAATCAACAGACCTCACATCGTAACTCCTCCAACAGTTTTTTTCCAAGTAAGCGGTGAGCTCTCTCTGAGTTTCAGAGAAAGCCTTGATGCATCCCTGCTTTCCAGAGAGCACTTTCTAGCTGTCAGACCTGACTGACAGAGCTGGCACAGAGCACAGAACAGGAGCCAGAATGCCTAACCAAGCCCACTCCCACCCCAGCTCTCTCCCAGGCAGATCTCTCACCTGTAGTCAGAATAGGCCCCAGGGCAGTAGAACAACGCCACGAATGGAGTTCGGCCCCTACAGACGGTGTGCAGGGTCAACGTAATCCCATACACAGAGGTGAGCATGAAGAAGGAGAGTGCAAGGATGAATGCTTGGTGGTTCTGCTCCCCTACACAGCTGTTAATCCTCCAAAAGGAAAGAAGAGATTACTTTGCTTAAAATGGAAAGAAGGTGGCTTCCCTTACCTCCTCCCTCCCCCAGCTGTCAGAGAACCTAATTTCCAAGGTGCTTCTATACAGCACAGGCTAAGAACTTTGCAACACGTTCAAAGAAGCTTTACAGCTTTCCATGGAAACATTACAGGGAAGAGTCAATGGAGCAGTAGGGTAACAGCGGTGGACCATTTGCCTCAAACTTTTAGCAAGCATAGCTTCTGCTGAGACACAAAACCCAGGTAAGGCCAGTAGAGAACCAAAGGCAATTCTGAAGCATGTGACCTGGCATGCTTCTACAGCGTTCTACTCAGAACCAAGTTTAAAATGTTGTTTAAAACAGCAGGTTTGCATTTAATTGTCCTCTAAACCAGTACATTTGTGTTTAAAATTCACTGTTTTGATTACCAGGTCTCCCACATAACAAAAGCAACCCTGTTTGACAGGGACAGGAAAAAAAAAAGAAAAAAAAAAAGCAGCTGACTTAAAAAGGGAGAATGGGGAGGAAGAGAGAAAGAAAGGGACAATAAGTAACCCCAGCAGTACAAAACCTACCAGACACAGTGATGGTCCAGCCTCCTTACACACCTGCCGCAGAGCCGGCAGTGCCCTGCTCGGGCTGGTCTGACCAGCTGGCATTTGGCACACCAGTCCTTTTTCGCACTTGCTGGCTCCCCGGCTGACATCCTGGAATAGCCTTTGGCCTCCCCATTCACAGCCCGGCTGCCGGCAGCTCCTGACACGGCGACGCCGTGGAGCCCGTTGGAGCTCCCTCTAACACTCTTGTCAGGCAAACGCTGGTGGCTGGCCGGGGTGGGGAGGTAGCCAGGGTCCTTCTTGGCTCGAGACAGGGCTGCGAGCATAAGAACTAACCCGCAGGTGAGAGCCAGCACCTGGGAGAACCCTACGTGGCCTCGGGGAACCACCTCCTGGAGAAACACATAGTACATGTAGCCCAAGGAGAAGAGCCCCAGGCTCAAGAAGAAGAGAGTCCGCTCCTTCCTGCGGTGGGTGAGGTAGTAGTACCACAGCACCACCACGGGCAGCGACGTCAGGACGACGAGCCCCAGCAGGAAGTGCAGGGCGGCAACGTGGAGGAAGACGGGCAGCAGCAGGAGCGGCGGCACGAGGCTGACGTTGATCTTCACGGCTCCCGCGAACCACGGCACCCGCAGCCGGTCCGCCACGGTGTCCGCGATTCTTTCCAGCGCTCCCGGGGGCAGCGACCTGCACGTCAGCCACCTGTTGGGGCGGGGGGTGGGAGGGAGCACAGAGACCGGCTAGCAGGCGGGCAGACGCGCACCCCAGGCCCTTCCCCTGCCCCGTCCCGCTCCCGCAGCCCGCCCACCGCCCCCTTCCCTCTCTCCCGTCGAGTTTCCCGAGACGTGGCGCCCTTCCCTCCCCTCCAGGCGGCAGCCCCGCGGGGGGACACCGGCTGCCCACGGGGCGAGGCGAGGGGCCGCCCGGCGCGGCTGAGGGGCTCCGCTGGGAGGGGGTCTGGCAGCTGCCCGGTGCTCAAGGAAGGGGGCTCCGGCGGGGCAGAGGGTCACGGAGCCGTTACCTCTCACAGCCCTCATCCAGGTCCTCGCAGTCGCAGCAGCACGCCGCCAGGTGGTTCCTCTCGCCCCTCCGGTCCACGTACTCGCAGCAGCAGAGGGGCTCCTCCATTGCCGCCCG
>VZTU01012166.1:212462-250150 GCA_013400835.1 Zapornia atra
CGCCGCCTCCTCTACAGAGGCCCCGCCCCCTTCGGCGGAGCCCGGCCGCCATTGGCCGCCCGCGCTCTAAGCGGCGCCCGAACGCGGAGGTGTGCGGCGAGGGCAGCACGGGACCCCCGCCCCGGGGCCGTCCACCTGACGGGGGAAAGGCCCAATGCCTGCCCGGGCCGGGCGGGGCCGGCCGTGACGCGACAGCACCTGGCTTAAAGGGCCAGGGCAACAGGTGGCAGCCGCAGGAGGCGGCCCCGCGGCCGGGGAGAGGCACCGAGCCAGCCCCGCCTCCCCCTCCAGAGACCGAGGGGCCGGGCGAGCTCCGCTGCTGGGACACGCACGGCTAGGAAAGTTTCCCACCCGGCACAGCCGACCCCGCGGAGGGTTGCGCCCCGGGACGCTGCGTTTTGGGACTCAAGCACACCACCACCACACAGAGCCCCTCCCCTGCCCCCCCAGCTCCTCCACCTACCCTGGGCTACAGGCTGAGGGGTGCAGCCGTTCGGCACTATTGCCAAAAAGACTGCGCACCACATCAACCTGAGCCCATGGGGATGGCACCGTCACCCCTGCTTTTAGCTCCACCTGCTTCCCAAAAGCTTGAAGCCATAAGAAACGGCGTTTCATCATCACCATCGGTGGGCACACCGTGGTAACGAACTGAGGCAGCCCGAGAGAGAGAGAGAGAAAATACCGAGGCTGAAATTTCTCTGGGAGAGCTAGAAACATACGGCGGGAGGCAGGCTGCCAAAGCTCGCAGCGTGCAAGAGATGTTCCAAAGATGTATCAAGCATCTTCCTAGTTAGTTAATTAATCTTAAAAATATTCATCCTTAAAGATGGTGACTTGTTTTACAAGGTCCCTGTGGCTAAAAAAAAAAACCAAACATACAGATCCTGTGTTTGTGAAACCAGTACCTGTTCCTTTGTCTCCAACACTCCTTCACTGTTGGTCATTCTTAAGTCGATGTAAAAAAGCTGCATTAAAGGAGAGCCCACCTCCCTGCTGAGAGTGTTCTTCCCTCCTCCAAAATTCGCAGACCCTCCCTCACTCGCTCACCCTGTTTGTAAGGGAGACTCCCCAGGCCAAGGGGCTGCCAGGAAAGACTGGCTCCAGGCTACGGGAATGCAGAACCCAACTTACTTCTTCCAGAAACCTTTATTCCGTGCAGCTTTTGAACCAAACAGTAAAGAGTCCGAAGGTGACAGTGACAACCCCTACCCCCACAAGTCCTCATACACACATCAGGTCTTCCGCCATCTTGAACAGAAAGGAAGCTGATGTGGGTATTAACTCTCTGCCTTGCCGCTCTGTGTCCTGTTCAAGTGGTCAAAGCTTCTCTGGAGCATGGAAAGGGAGATCTTCAGCTGCGAAGATAAAACCACCATATCCCCCACAAATTGCTTAAGTTAGTCTTCTGCACGGGTGAGAGTTATCAGGAGAATAATGTCTCTCTCCAGTTCTTTTAAAGATGTCATGCAATTTCCTCCCCACATCTTTCTATAATATATATATTATATATATACACACCATCTATCTATCTATCCATATATGTGTTATATATACATATAACACCAAGCAGCACGGCAGCAAAGCATCTGTTCTATTGTCAGACCTAGGGCTCCCCACGCCTTTCACCGCACAGAGTGTGTTTAGGTTACTGATGGCCCTGGGGAAACACAGGGTAACAGGCGCTAAGTCGTGTCATGATTTCCAGACAAAAAGTGTTACTTGGGATGAAAAAGGTGGCTGAATTCTCACTTTTAGTTCTTTTTTCTTAAAGTTGGTTTGTTTTGGGTTGGGTTTTGGTTGTGCTTGTTTGGGTTTTTTTTTTTAAACACTCTATTCAAAAAGCAGTTAAACGCTTCAGAATTAGGAACTGTTTGGGAAATAATGAACATTAGAAGGATGTGGGAACCAAGAAATCCATTTTGACAGTGAAACTTCCATCCCTCTCAAGCTTTTTCAAACCTGTGATCCAAATGGTTAATAGATTAATAGCAATTTGGTGTGCAGCGACAACTCTGAACAAGGAGTATAAAAATGGCTTCTTTTTCTACTCTCCTTTAGTGCGTGGGAGAACACAGAGCAAACTGGTGATGGATAGAGGTACATGTGAACTCCCCCACATCTTTCCTAATCTAATAATTTCTTCTGTCACATTTTAAGATTTAATGGAAGAACTTAAAATCAGAACATTCGTAAGTTACCAGTAAAATAATAAACTGACATTTCAGCCTAGGGGTTTAGTAGTCCTGGACTTCAGGATCAGACACGCACAACAACATTCAACATTTTTTTAGGCAGTGTTTGTAGTAAGTAACAGCCTGGAAGCGTAAATTACTGAGAAGGAGGGCTAACTTCATAGCTACAGAACCTGCAGAAACATCTGCTCTGCAGAATTTATGTATTTTTCACTGGAGATTAGGTGGCCCATTGATACCAAGGCTAAGTGAAGCTCTTGCACGACTCAGAAGAGTAGAGGGGAGCAAAACCCAGTATAAACCTGAATGAAGAAACCCCACAGTGAGGTGTACAAATACTTCACAGTATGTTTTGAGCCTTCATTGAAAAGAGGATCTGTGTTGAATTACCCCAGTCTTTGCTTTGTCATGATTGAGAACCACATTCTCAATGCAGATACATGACAGGTTTAAGAACATTCACGTGAGTATTTATCTTAAAACCAAAACCAAACCAACTCAAAGCATCATATTCAAGCCTAGGACAAAAGACAGATGAAAGAGTCACAAAACCTTTAGCCAGCACCAGAAGACATCAAACAAAAGCTATGATGGCATAAGGGAGAAAACTTGAGTGGCTGACAAACAAGAATATCACCAGGAAATATTTGCACACCTACCTGCTCAAGCATTTCAATTGAGTCTCTTAAAACTCCCTTCACATGTTTAACCTGCTCCTTATCATACTGAGGGATCTCCTCTTTTGATACCATTTCTGGGGAAATGCTGAAAGAGATTGAGATTACATCAGAAGTGTGAGACAAGCACCCCCAATGCCTTTGTAAAAGCAGCTGCTCTCTGCCACCATTACTGTGCCATCACTAAAGGCATCCTTTCCCATCAGCCATATTAAAAGCTGCATGCAGTCGAGTTTCAGTCCCTCCTGCCTTGAAGGTACTGCCTCAGCCCTTTGTAGGCAACAACAATGAAACCAGGTGTGCTCACATTATGCCGACAGTTTAAGTCCTCACACATGTGCAGGCAAGGTCCTTCTTCCAAATAAAGTTACCCTAACCAGTTCCAAGATGATCACTATGGGGGGGGGTCACCACACAGCTGCCATACTCAAAGATCAAGTTATGGTTTTTAACTTGCCTCCTGATACCATGTTCAAGCAACATCTGAGCCTCTTCCATGTGTCTGAGTATAAATGGTACCGAGCATGGAAGTTTGAGGAGAAGAGGTTTAGCAGGAGACTCACAGAAAGATGCTAAAAAGCAAAACAGCTCTTTAATGTTACGTTTGAGCTCATGCTGGTTCACACAGGATGAAGCGAACACTTCGCTTCCGTGCTCAGCACTAGGATATTCACAGAAGATGAGTCACAGCAGGGTGATAAATGCAAGCTAAGGTTAACACTCCCCCAAAAAAACAGCTTGTCAAAGGAGAAATTTATTACTGCAAGATGCAGTCAGAAATGTCACTGGGTATCAGCACAGACCACAGAAGAGCAGCAAGCACCAAGCAGCTTTTGAAAACTTAAATTTTGAACAATGAAAATTGATATTTATTTAGATTTCACACAAGCTGAGGAAGAAAGCATAGATTGTGAATTCAACTTACTTTAAAGAGCTTTCTTCCTGAAGCTGGACATGGTAGAGGGACTGAGCCGCATGCTCTATCTTTGACAGTTTCAGAAACAGTGTTATATTCAGCAAGACCAAGAGCAGCAAACTGTAGAGAGAACAAAAATCAAGTACTAGAACAATTTGCTCACAATGCTACAGAACCAAGATCTAGGCTAAAAGCAACTAAGAAAAGATAATCCTTCTGGGAGAAAAAAAGGTGTGGGACAGCGCTACACTGAAAATAAAGCTCTACCCAAACAATTCTTAGCAGTTAGGGTTAAGCTGTGTAATAGAAACCAATAGGAATGAAAACCATGTCTCCTCTCAGAACTTTTAAAACTAGGAATGAGTAAGTTCTAGACTGGGTTTTTTTGTTTTAATAGGATCAGACCTGATCCTAAGTAAACCTGCAAGGTACACTAGTTTGGCAAGTCAGCATTTTCATTCTGCGTGCCAATCAATCCATTCCCCTCCTGAACCCGCATGCTCCATTCAAACTAGGCTAGGCTCTATCATGCTACATGCAGTGCTGACATGCAAGTGAGGTACAGATAGAGGAAGACCAAGAGGAGCTCGAGTCAAGCCACATTTTAATGCAAGCGAGTACTTACAAGACACTCATTACTACAATGATGGTGGTGGTCCTACTTACAGCATCTCTTTTCCTTCCTATAGGGCATGGAAGAGAAGGAGGTTAAAAAGTACTGAAGAACATTCCTAAGGGATGCCTACAGATAAATGTCAGTGCTCAGCGTTTCACACAGAATAGCTGAGCAGCTTCTGATGGAAAAAAAAACCTGTATCATGTGGGTGCATCACCAGCATTCAGAGAGGCATTTTTTCAGTTGTCAAACAGGTCAGCTGGACAGCCAGGCTCTTCCCTCAGAAGCAGGATTCTCCCCATCCCCAGTATGCTGGGGAGAACACAGCACTGTGGAGCATGGTCACGTTATACCTAGACAGCCTGAGAAAGCTGCAGTCCATTCACTGCTAGCACTCATTCAGCACACAGGCTGCTAGTCACACCTGAGCAGAGACAGGCTGTGAAGTGACTCTTCTGCTTTTTCTCCTGACCACAGCAGCCATTCTGACCACCAGTGTGAAATCAAGTTCTCCTGTGACTTGTCCCATCCTCACTGACTTGGTTTATGTATCGGCCTGAAGACAGCCTTTAGAAAGAGCATTTGATAGTTGTCAGGTAACAGGGACCAGATACTAGTGAGGGAGAAGTGTGCATGTCCTCTCCCAACTGAGCAGCAATCACCTACCACTATGGGCAGGCTGATTTCTACATATATAATTACCTGTGCAGTTAAAACAGTTCCTTACATTTACATTTCCTACCCCGGCCAAAGGGCATACATGAAAGCTGTAGCACATACTGAGACAGGCACACTCACCTGCATAGGTGGAGCAGCAGTAGCAAAGTTATGTAATCAGGAAGCAATCTCAGTTAGGTAAAGACTCCATTACACATGCTGTGGATGCAAATGTTCTTTCACTGCTAACACTCAGTGCCCTCTCACCCTTTAGGAAAGGGCATTTGCTCCTACTCCAGTGTTTACACTTAAAAATCCACCATTCTCTGGTATGCATTAGTGCTCAGCTGTTCCTCACTTCTGCAGGCATAGCTAATACTGTTATCTGCTAGTGGCCAGGTCTGCCGGCCCCAAGGGCATTAGAACTGCAAAAAATGCTTCAGTGACCCAGAAGTTACAGAGGGAGACAGGAAAGAGACTCCTTAACATTAAAAAAAATACCCAACCAGAAAGCAAAACCAAGCTGACAGGGCCAAGAGGTGAGTGACAAAGTTTAATCAACTCATGACTTGGGTGTGCAGTCATCTGAATGAATAAAGCAATTTTTAGCAACTTTACAAAAGTCAGGTTAAATTTCTTCCCAATCCCATCTCATTTTCAATCCTGTGCAGGTACAGTGCAGCATTAAGTTCTGGTTGGGTTTTTTGTTTTGAAAACAGGTGACAAGATTAGATTTGATTTCATGGGATGCTCATCATAGAACTGACTATGTATGCAAGCCTGAACACACTGAAGTGTTTGCTATCACACCAATTAGACAAAGACAATGAGAGTAATATACATATAAGTGTTACTCTTACATTATTTTTAAGAGTTAAGCTTTCTTGAATGCACCTTTTGGAAAATACTTAATTCCTACCTATTACACTGCCCTGGGACTCTACTCCCATGTCACCAGAGGAGTGTTGGGAAGAGCGTTTGGGAAGTGATTCTGCCAGACTCCGGTGTAAAGTGCGCCGCCTTCGTCTCAGGGCAACTAGTTTTCCAGAGTCTTCTATGGACTGATTAATTGCATATTCCTCCATTAGGAGGTCCGATTCTGCAGTGGAAAAAAATAAGGTTACTGAACTTTCAAAAGGGAAGCTGAAAAGCCTAGCCCTGGAGATTTAAATTGTGCAGGGTGGCAGTGAAAGGAGCAACTGCACCTTCTAGTAGGTGGACTTAAAGTAGGTAATTGACATAAACTACACCTTGACCTGTACTACCTGTCCTACTTACTAGAGGGCACTTGATAGACTTTTCAGAGACAGTGCACATCCAGCCTGTGCAGGGCTGTTTAATGCGTTAGACAGCAGTTGGAAGAGTGCTCCCAGACACTGTTAGACCGAGACGAGGAATTGTGTTAGACTGCGAGCCTGCAGCCGTGGCCGGCCAGGCTGCTAACAGACACAGCCAGGGAGCCTGCCAAGCGCTGCTTCTCCTTATACCCACAGTCAAGGAAACGCTTAAGACAGGCACATGAGGTTGACAGCAGCAGCTTTCCTGCTGCTCCTCATGTTTCCTTCAGCAAGCAATTATGACAAGGTATATGAGAGCTCCCTTGGTAGCATTAAACTATGAGGCTTCTGGAATTAGCAAGTATATTGATGACAGAACATCTGACTTCCAGATTCACTTGGTGTTGCCTTTTTTCAAGCCATTAAGGAATCAAGTTTGACAGACATGAGAAGATACATAGGAAAGGCTGCCTCCTTATTCCAGCACAGAGAAGAAAATGCCTCACCAAGTTGTTTGAAGTTTTCCTGTATTCCTCCCCAGGTATTCTTCTCAATTACAGACTTGACAAGGCCCCAGGGCTGTTTTTTGTACTTCACTTCTGCAGAAACCCTAACAAACAGAATGCAAGAGTGAGAGAATGCTCTTTTAGGCAGCAGTGATGGCAGGAATCTCTTATCAGAAGCAGGCCTCTAGCTTACATCCATAATCTGAAACACCAACTGGAATTGCCTGGACTTTCCACCTGGGCAGCACTTACACTGAAGCAAGGCAAGAGACAGATAGCAGCAAATGCAGCATATCCAGCTAAAGCCTTGGGAGATCTGAGTGTTCAAATTATGGGAAGCATTTTGAAGTCTCTTTCTTCAGACTCAGACTAGCAGAGAATTTCTCTCCTTTGAAGTGTTCTCACTTTGACATACATTTAAAATAGACTTCAGCCTTCCGGATCAAAGTCCTACTTGTTACTCTCTGTGTGTACATATGATGTACGACATGGGCATTGCAATGGCAGCAGGTGAAGTTCATTATCACCACTCATGCACCAAGAGCTCAGATCCCACCCTGAGTAGACAGAAATTAAAATATCTTTCTGTGAGCACAACAGAGGGGAAGCGACATTCCTGCCCTGCATCCCCCTGGTCAGGCTAATCAATAATGCTTCCAGAATAGAAATGGAACAGAGTCCATCAGAAGGCTCCTTCTAACCACTGAATGAGTCCCAAAGCTCTTAATGAAGAGCAAAAGGATGGCCTGCAATTTTAAGTCAGGAACACTGAATGTCCTAGAATAGACTTTTTTACAACATTGTCAAATAATCACCCAAATCAATGTGAGCCCACTGTACTTCCCATCTAACAAAACAGCATCTTTCAAACAGAGTTTCTGAGCCAGTTTAAGCACAGCACAATAAAGGCAGCTACAACACCACCCTGTACCTTCTGTTCTGTACATGTATGCCCAGTGCATCATATTGACATCCAGGTTTCTGCTCTTACCCTAAGGTTGCCACATGTCTCAGATAAAACAAAATACACCTCCCCGCAAAGAGGAAGAATGACTCACTCAAAAACCTTCCAGAACAGATGTTCAATGACCTTTCTTCCCTTCTGCTCTCAGTAGAGAGGCAGTCTTTGGTACTTTTATAGCCTGCGATAAGCCAGAATAAAATCCAGGCTTGCTTACCTTTCCTGGGTACTGATTAAGTTTGAGATAAAAGGTCTTGCTAAAAGACAGCACAAGAAGCTTCCCAGGGATTGCATAGTGAGAAAAATTACAAAGTGCACTGAATGTGGAACCTGATCACTTCAGGCACTTTCAACAAATGGGAGAGCAAAGGGAAGTGCATTTTTGAGACACACACACCCCCATACCTGCCCCCTCCCACTTCCCCCGCCTGCTAAAGTGGAGTTTAATAATGAAGTACTTTCCATCTTCCCTGCACCTTCCTGTGAACCATCCTCCTCTGCAGGCCCTTAGCAAGGATATCTGAGAGATGCCGCTGTGAAACATCTCCGGTAGTTCCAATTTATCCCACTCACACAGCTGCACTCAAAAATGCAAGGCTGGTCAGAACCCAGCTCAGCCTTGGAGATGAGTTCTGTACCTTGTAAAGTCAACACAGGAGTCTGTTTCTCACTGAATTAATGAGATTAAAAATACAGCATGCACATTACAAGAGAAAAGTCTAGTTTATTTTTCATAAGAGATCCCCAACTTCAGAAGAAACTGACCTTCTCTGTGCTGCTGGCAGATCTTTTGATAAGCACGCTTCATCAGCCTGTAACACCCATGCCCTGGCTTCTCCCCTCCCCCTGAGCACCACTCAGGCTCACCGTAACCGACACTTGTGGCTGGAAGTGCGGCTGATGCAGTATCTGTTCACAGTGTAGAAGTAATCATGGTAGGGGACGTCGTGGGTCAGTACCTCAGCATCCACCTGGTAAGACTGACCTTTCTGGCTCTGCTTATGCAGGATCTACCGTAAAAGAAAATAAAAATAAGAGGGTATATTCACAGTATCCCATTATTTTATTTTCCTTTAGTTCTGAATGTTAGTTCACCTAGGCTAACTCCCAAGTGAACTCCAAGTGAAGAGAAAGCCTGAACAAGCACAATAAGATGCAGTTAAAAGTTACAGATGAAAGAAGATGCCTTCTGCCGGAGCCAACACAGGCAGCAGCAGTACCTCCCCACTACCATTTAAAGTGCCAGGTGCAAGGCTGGCCACTGGCTCTTGACCACAGCTCTTCAGACTGACGTACAAGACCTTTCCCAAAAGAGAATTAAGAGTGGTTGAGACTGGAAGGCACTTCTGGTGGTCATCTTGCCCAAGAACCCTGCTCAAGGAAGGCCATCCATACCTGGTTGCCCAGGATCAGGTCAAGACAGCTTTCCAATATCTCCAAGGAAGGAGACACCACAACCTCTATGGACAACCTGTCCAGTGCTCCATCACCCTCACAGTAAAAAAGCGTTTCCTGATGTTCAGAGGGAACCTGTGTTTCAGTGTGTGCCCATCTCCTCTGGTCCTATCACCGGGCACCACTGAAAGGTGTGGCCTTTGGTGGTGAAGGCGCAGCTTGGTCTTCTTCACACCCTCCCTTAAGATACTGTAAGACTGTAAAGATGCCCCCTGAGCTTTCTCTTCTCTGGGCTGAACAGTCCCAGCTCTCCGTTGTTTCCCAGGAGATGCTCCAGGCCCTCATCCTAGATGCCTTCACTGAACAAGAAAGTGTTATTTTTTGTACTGGGGAGTCCAGAAGTAGACACTGAAAGCATTTCACTGCATGTTTTCACCCTCCAAATCACGAGAGATGTTAACACTTCCCCACAGATTGTGGTAGAAGCTTGCGGTCACAGAATCACAAGGTTGGAAAAGACCTTGGAAGATTATCAAGTCCAATCAATCCCATCCTAAGCTAAACCATATCCCTAAGTACCTCATCTACCCCTTTTTTTAAACACATCCAGGGAAGGTGACTCAACCACCTCCCAGTCACACGTAAATGTAGAAAGCCTCTGATTTCATCAGCGTTTGCTTGCTATCAGTGAGATGGGCAGCAAGCTGCCTCCAGAGATGCTACATTTCAAGTGCAGATCCACACTGAGCTAACAGAGCTCTTATCTGTGTTCAGATCTCTGACAGACCAAAGGGCTGACCTCTCCCTTGCTTTAAAGGGCAAAAACACACACAGATGTGGTACCTGCTTTTCAGTTGCAGTCGTGAACTTCCCACACAGTGGATTGTTAATCGTTACAGTGTACGTCAGAGTCCTCAACTGATTGCCACTGGAATCTCTATTCCAAGGGGTTGATACAGCATCTAGATGAGAAATTACACAAAATCTCACATGCAGATTACCTAAAAGGCATTATGTCTACCCTTTTGTAACTTAACAGTTAAGAATAGTAGTGGAGAGAGACAGACAACTTGATTCCAAATGATTGTGTTTTTTATGGGAAAAGGCAAAACTAGTTCACTGATGAACAAAGGTGAAGGCACTAAGCTGAACCTGAGTCTACTGGAAGAGACTTGAGGCTGTGGAGAACAGCAAACAATTAAGTAAAAAAAGTAATTTCCAATCTGCTTAAAAGTTGAATAGATTCACTTAGCCTTATCAAAAGCTTTTGCCACTTTGCCTTCCAAGCTGACGCTGAATAAATATTACCCCTTTTTGACTTAGTTTTCTGTTCGTATGATCTCAATGAATAAAATTTACTCATCCAGAAAATGAAAGCCTGTGAGTATCGTTTAGAAGGATGCACTGATTTTGCCTGTGTGCCAGCTGTACACATTTCACTATTGCTGGGACACAATGTAATCAGAAATATCCCACAGAATGCACCAACTGAACAGCCTACCCAAAACATAGGCATGAAGATGCAGTGTTGTGGTACACTAAAGTGAGGGGGTTTTTATACTCAATGTGACTGATCCACAGAGACAACAGGCTAGCTTTAAATACCCTCTCTCATAGTAGAGCTTTAGAGCTTCAAAATTCTCTTAAAGCAATGAGAAACGTAAAATTCAACTTAACTCTATTTATCATTTATCAGAGGTTAAAATTTTCAGGAGGGTTTGCAACGCAGACAGAAGGATGAGTGTATTACCTACTATACTCCTGGAATTGAGAAACCTCTGCATGAAGTGAGAATTGGTGAAAAGGATTTCAAACATCTTGTCTGCAGTGATGTGGAAAACTCTGTTTATAAAAAGTCTCCCATAGAGATCATTCTCAGTCACCGTCTCCTTCACTGCTAAGGAAAGGCAGAGAGATAATGTTACAAAAGAGCAGAAGCTTTATAATATACTAAGCTTTATTACAGATCAAATTCTTCCCAAGCTTGCATCAGCATTTGTTTCTCACTCTCAAACCTCATAATGATAGCAGCACGTGGTTTGGTAGGTAGGTTATCTTCAGGAGCAAAGTCCAGAGTTGCTTTCCTACACTCACCCCCCACTGCTGCTCATTTTCCCATACAAACAGAAATTGATAGATCAACATTACAAGGTCCCATCCCTTTAATTTTGCCTCTGGCATTCTACTAATCCTACCAGAAAACATTGGGGGAAGAGAAAAAGTTAGTATAATCTTCCTTAACATGTGTGTCTATTGTACAAAGGGCACATGCACTGCAAGCAGGACAGTGTAACCATACTGGTTTTCTTTTTCCTTGTTACAAGCAGCATTCTGAGACTAGACACATCTGCAACACTGATTGTGTCCACAGCCTAGAAGACAGGTAAAGACCCCCTCTAACGAGAGGCAGAGACTCCCAAACCGTTCCTCAAACTGTTTTCCCCACACCTATTTGAAAGAGGAATACCCTGCCCCATTTTGCAGTCCTGCGAAGTGTACCAAGATGCTTAATCACGGTCCCCAACCTCAAAAAACCCCACCACAAATGCCTCAGTGGCATTCCGTGGCTGCAGCACTGATCCTTGCTATTTCTGCTTCTTGCTGGTTGCTAGCATGACTCAGCTTTGTGGTTGTCTCAGCCACTCTTGCAAAAGATAAGGGACAGAATTATAATCCTGGAGGGCAAGCAGTTTCCTATGCCAACCTCAGCTCAATCTGCTTATGCTTTAGAAGCAAGCCCATCTTAAGCTATAATTACAAGAACCCCCCCAAACAGCCACCCCCTCCCTGCATCACTAAAATGAAAGACAAAGCCTGAAAGCAAATCTTGAAGAGCAGGACAGAAGTCAGGATGCCTAACCTTGCGACTGACACAAACAAGCGCTCACAGCTAGCAAAGGTCAGTGCCAGCCACCAGGGCAAAGGTAGCTTGAATATCAAGCTATAGTTCACGAGCTGCCTATAGGCTAAGGTTACAGCACTTTAAAAATTACTGCTTGGTAGCAGTCAGTATTGATAAATGCAAATGCAGCAACTAAACACCGTGACAGTCCCCAACGAAATCCAATTCTGACTCCAAGCAGGCTTCTGCTCTAATGCTGCTTCTGGGCTGCTAAAGGTCACTGCTGTACATATGCCCCCCCCTCCACAAAAAATTCTGTTTGCCTTAGTCAGGCTTCAAAGCAGAACCCCAAAAGAGGCATAAGTGCCATATTTTTTGTGATGGACAGGAGATGGAATTCCTTCCTACATCATGTTCTGCCCAGGCAATTCTAAGTCTACACAATTGCAAGGTAGGACGGAAAGCAAGCCCTTGTTTTAAGAAGCCCATTTAAAGAGCCAATGTGCAACCATTACATGCTGGAATACAGATTCTGCTATGCTGAAGCAGGCTGTGAGAAGCTATAAGAGTCAGCCTGGGTTTTCAGCTTGTGTTCATTGCCATTTCCTCTCATGGTTGAGCCCAATTCCAGCAAAATGCAGTCCCAACCTATGTTTGACCTCTGCTATCAAGACTTTAACATAACAGATCTCTCCTTTCAGGGTGCACTCCTCACTTCCTCTCTCTCCCCTGCTGACAGGAAGCTTCGGATACTGATGTTGACATCTCCTTTGCCTACTGAGCATCAGCCAACACACATGGAGTCAGACACCAGGTAATTCAAGCCTTGTTACACTGGTTTAGTCTTATTCAGCTGGACCTTGACACATCCAAGGAATCTGCTACCGATTAAAAAAATAAATACAAAGGCCCAGACACATGATCAAGTCGCCATGCATCTGATAAGCTTTTTGTATATGTCTTAGCAAATACAAGATAATGCGAATTACCTTTGCCCCAGTGAGGCCTAGCTAAAGGATGCAAATTTAGGACAGCTACTATGTTTCTGCTGATGTGGGGTAATTCAGTAAGTCACAGCGATTTATGATATGCTCAGACCCATGCTATTACCTTATGCCGTAGACCTTGCTATGGGGATATTTTACTCTTCAAGCGTGTCACCTATTCTCCCTGTCCTGAGTCTTAAGCAAAAACATGCACAGGTCTATACAAAATTTCCTAGTCAATTTGCCTGTTCTATTTCTATCTAGTCATGTGTCTAATAACAAATAGTCAATAAAGTGCCAAGTGCATGAGTATCTATTGAAGAAGATGTTTTTACTTGCAACCCCCCCCTCAGCTCTTGGAACAAACAAAAACACATTAAAAATCTGCGCCATCACACGAAACCATATTTTCAGAAAGCCCAAGCTGAAAGAAGGCTGATGCATCAGGCCCCTCAGCTGCTTCAGATGCTAGGACTCAAACAGCTGTGCTCCAGAAAAGCCTGGAACTCTGTCAGACAATAGGTCTGGGAAGGTGCACACAGGGATGCTGCTGTGAGTTCCACTTCTGTGGGAGCAAGTCACTGCAGACACTGAGAGCGCTTGACAAGCTTCAGGTCACTCCCATCTGGGCTTCTCAGAGTTTGCCTGTAGAAATCCTAGATGAAGCAGTGAGCAGAAACAGCAGCACAGCAGACAGTAAGGATAGAGTCTACACACTTGCAATTTGAATAGAATAGAAAGCTTTAACCACTTGACTCTGCTACAGATGAATATGAATGTTTGTCTACTGTTTTCTTTTGCTTAACTCACACAGGTCAACCTACCTGCCTTTTATTTATCTCAGTACCAGAGCAGCATCAAGCATTTTATTCTGGATTGGCTTAGAAATACTGTTTATGGAAAAAAAGTGTTTTGTGCAGGTATCTAGATACCAATCTAACTCCTTAACTTTTAATGCTGTTCTAACTCCTCAACAGTATGCAATTATCAACCTCTCTCTTAGCCTGAATACATTTATAGATGAGTTGGAACTACTGTCTGATAAAAGAACATGAGATTATGCTGACTTTAGGTTAGGATCCCTAGGGACACTAAAAATCCAGAAGCAAACATATTACCTAGAGTGACCTGGTTCATCATGAAGACAGCAAGTCTCTTCCCTCCCCCACTACTGCCTCTCACTTCCATAATAAGGTCATTTTCATCACAACAAGGAAAGCTGTGAAATACAGTTTGAATATAAAAAACACAGTGCACCAGTGATTGCAGAGGTTTGAAAACATCTGCAGCATGAGAGACAGAAAACTGGAGGCAGGAAAAGCCTTCTTAAAATTCCTATTAGCAACCAACAGGTGAAAGATAAACACACACCAGAAGCAAATTAAGAAAGATGAACCGATAAGAGCAGAGGCTATCAAACGAATTAAGATGACAGCTGATTTTTCACTCCACAGAGTTGGGGGAGGATCAGAAGACAAAGAGTGACATAGGTAAATCTTGGCACTACTGAATATTTCTATGCCACTGGAGATGGGGAAAAACTGTATACTGTATGAAGAATATATGGGTAGAAGTCCTTAACCAGATACACTTGAAACCCATTCCTAGAGTGAACGAGTTCCAGGCACCATCCATTTAAAGACTGGATCAGTAATATTAACCATTATCAAAGAGCTCTCCTCTATTTTCAAAGAGTACTAATTAACACTGTGACAATACTAGCTTTTGCCCGTTTACAAGAGGAAAAAAACCACCCCTAAACCAGACTTCAGCCTCTTGACTTTAGGTAACTCAAACACATATCCTCCAAACCCCAAAGCAACTAAGTATTGACATATAGTCAAGAAAATACATGCCTTCATTACTTTGATTAAAATGCCAACAAGATAACTGGGCTACTCTTCCTTACATACACTGCATACCCAAACTTTCATAATCTTGGGGAAAAAACAAACCAGGATTAAACTAATTTCAGCCACCCCATGCTTCAAACATTTTCAACCATATATATCCCTGTCTACAAGAAAAGCCAAGCTCACCCTAGCACTACAGTGCAAGCAGCTAAGCTGTCCTGCAGACCACATATTTAAGGTGGCTATTAACACAAACAGAATGAATAAAGTAAAAGTCTGTCAAGTCATGCAAGGAGATCAGGAATTTATGACGACCCCATACACATTATTAAAGCTTTTTAACAGAAAAGGCTGTTTTCCAATTTCCTGCTTCCCCCCTTCCTCCTTTGAAGTGTTTTATGCTGCTGAACATTGTCATTGCACATTAAAAACTCCAAATACAAAAGAGCCGTTTGAGGAAGTTCAGAATCTCCTGGCTCTATTTCTAAAATAGATATTCTGTGCTTGAACTGAAACTTGTTTTCTGAACTTTAGAAACAAGACTGCAGGTATTAACTTTTAGCTTAGCCAAAAGTCTGTCATGGCTGGAAGTTTATACTCCAAACAAAAGCACCAAGATGCAGGTCAACAAGCCAGTGGTGTACAGTGTGATGCAAACCCCCCCATCCCCCAGTAAGCAATGTGAGAATTTCTTAGGGCAAGGGAACTAGTGTTGCTAAGGCTCTGGCATTCCAGCTTTGAGTGACAGTTGGACCCAGAGCTGGAGAACAGTAGCTCCTGAGCTTGCCCCTCACCTTATTTGCCAGGACACCTCCATGGGCAGCCTGAGTAGGAGCGAGCCAGAGGACACAAGAGAGATTAATCACAAGGGTAAACCTTTGCCATGTGGGAAAGCTAGTTTCATTTGCATGAAGGAATTCACCTTGTAAGAGTATAGGGTAACTGCAATAGAAAACAGACAGAAAAACAGAAGAAAAAAATTCTAAGCATGAAGAAGGGAATGTGAGAGAAGAGATTAATGTTGTGAGACTAGAAAATCCTGCTCTGAATAAAAAGAGACTAGTCTTGGGGGAGGGAGGAGAAATAAGTGAAGCAGCATGAAGTCAGTTCTCTTAAAGAGACATCTCCCATTAAATATGCTCTGTTTACTCAGCATCAGAAACATGGGGATAAAGGGGTATTTTCTGCTGTCCTTGAGGCAAACAGCAGCATGAAAGACAACAGGACTATGGCCAGTCAGTTTCACTGGAGACCTGTGCCATAAAAAAAAAAACCACCTCACAATATCAAAACAGAAGCCACCACAAGAAAGTCACAAGACATCTAGAACATCTGAAGGCCAAAGCTTTCTGCTGGTCCAAGAGTTCCACCTGTGATGGAGTAAACAATCTGTGAAGCTTAAGTGCATAGGAGCATGGCATACACAGCAGCCTGCTCAATTTGCACGTATTCGCACAAATTGTACAACCTGACACGGTACCAAGCCCAATCTGAACTAAAGCAAAGGCAGCAGCAGTGTGGGTGAGCAAAAGAAAGGTTAGCTGAATATAAAGCATATCCTCAGGCAACAATCACAACTTGAAGGCAGCCAATTCAACCCATGACTTTGAAAGCTCTCCTGGACCCTTCAGTGATCCCACTGACATAGCGACCCCTGCAAGCAGCTTTGGTTGCTAACTTCAAACAGATGAGGTGCAAAGTTTCCCAGCCAGATTAAGAACTAGTTTCAGTTCACTGAGCTGCCCCATTCCTGCCAACAGGTGAGGAAAGTTCTCCTCGCATATGAAAAATATTCAGCTGCTACTGAGGACACTGCTACTGTGGAGAACTTCTGTCCTCCATTTGCACACTACCATGCAACTTTGGAACTGATTCAGGTTGTACACACCTCACTTTGAAGGTATTTACAGAGTCCAAGATTGAGATATCTAACAGAACATCCACCACAACTTCAGTGAGCTGTTTGAACAGCTACAGCCCACTGGCACAGGAAAGTAAGTAAAAAGCTCATCTTATGAGAGCAAGAACTTGCTCAGACACTACTGTGGAACCAGAGAACAAACACCCACAGACCTCACCACAAATCTCATTGCCATCCAGCCTGGGTAGAAGGCATGCTCCAGCCTTATTCTCACCCCAAGAGACAGCACAAACACTCATACCAAAACCACCATGAGACATACAGCTATGTTTCTCTCTCCTACAGCAAGGAGAGGAAAGGAAGCACGTCACAGCCAGCCTACAACCTCTACACTACTGTGTAGAGATCCGTTTCTCCTCATCTAGTACTGGGTAATGAGGCTTGTGTTATGAGGATGGTATATTAGGATCCATTTAGATATTAACTCTGTTGGCACACAAAGTATAAGCTGCTCCAAGATACGTGTTAAGCTTTTTCAGATTCAGAATATGCATAACATGCTCCTGAAAGCTGGAAAACCGCCCTGCCTGCGCTTTCAGCGAGTTCCTCCCTTTACTCCATCAGTAACATTTAAGCCCATATGCCTTAAAGTAGAAGTGCAAAGAAGGGGGGCGGTGGAGAAGGTGGGAGAATCTCTCAAACTGGAGAAGAGTCTGAAATGTTTCTCCTCAGTTCCCAAGGTATGAAAACAAAGGGAAGAGAAATACTTGAAATACCTGTGAGAATGCAGAAAGTGAACAAGCACCACCACACTGCCAAGAAACTTTTTTAAAGTTTAAGCAGTTAGCAACTCTTTATCCCCCAAAGAAGGAAAAGCAAATCTCCAATTTATTTTCATTCTGAACACCCCCAACAACCACTTTTTTCCTCCCTAGAAACTAAGATACAAAGATGGGGTTTTTGTTGCAATTCTGTGAAGCAAGTGAGCAAACAAGTTTAAGATCAGAAAGTTCTCTAACTTGCTCCACAAGTGAGATGGAATACCAGAGTCAGGTTGTCTTACAGATCCCAACCTCTATGAGATTTACCTTCTTCACTATCTGAGGCACTGCTCTTCTCTGGAAGATTTTCATTGTCATTCAGGTCCAAGGACTTCTCAAAAGACCTGCTCCTGACTAGCTTAACAGGTTTTCTTTCTAGAGATGGAAGAGGGCTCTTCTTTATTTGCTTCTCACTTAGGGACTCCTCCACCTGAAACAACCAAGAGAGAAAGACCAGACAAATCAGTAATCAAAGACTATTAAAAAAAAAGAGAGAAAGTTACTTTCAAGGAAGAAACCCACATAAAGGAAGCCACAAGTTCTATCTGCTCAATTACCACACAGTGAAGCGCTGTTTTCTCTCTCATTCCCCTACCCCAGCCAACCTCCCTCTATTTCAAACTTTCACTTTACCCTGGTTAACAAGGGACAGACTTACTCATCTGTACTGTCATTGCACTGTCATACCTAGAGCTGCCTCAAAAGGGACAGTGACTTCTCATTCAGGCCTTTGCACTCACCTGCATGGTTTAGTCCCCTTCCCTGCATCAATGCTAGTATTTATAAATCTGTTAACTTAGACTATTTACTTTTTATGTATCAGTTCAGATTTTTCCTGCCTGTTTAGAAAAGGATCCAACAATCCTGAGGAGAAGCACAATGAAATAGGCAGGACTTCCCTTTTTCAGCAAGCCTGGATGATTCCAATTATATACTTGAAAGGTGATCTTATTTTATAGGGTTCCACTACCATTTGACAAAAAAAGTTTTTAAAATACTGCTGCCTAGAGCAATCCTACCTATAAAACCTCACTTCTCAGAAACAAAACAAGGGATTGTCATTTACCATCTCCAACGTATATGCAGGACATCCCCCAAAACATCAGTCACTGACTCAACAATGCAGCTCTTGACACTAAACCTTAACAACTGGCTGCTAAGCTCACGTGCCACTGAAAACTTCAAGAAATAATTTCTAGTGAGACTGTGTGCATAAGGTTTCTACACCCCAAAAGGCCACCACAAAAGCTTAGCTACTAGCTACGAATCACAGCTTTCATTCTAAACGTCTCCTCAAAGCTCCCACTGCCTCCAGTGAAACAGCTGGGATCAACAGTACTCCAGCCCCCCATGCGCAGTAGAGCACAGACCATAATAAATAACATCAGGCCTCCTCAACTGAGGAGTTCCAATCCATCTGCGATGCCATCATCCCTAAAGATTATTCAGCACTTGCTCAAAAACCAAGAGCATCCGCTCCTTGAATAGTCATCATGTACTTCCTGTACTACGTGGCTGTTTTCAAAACAAAGACCATCTACTTTTTTGTGCAACTGAGAGCCATTAGCAGAAGGTGGGTGGCTGGAAAATAAGAGACAGGCATGAATCTGACTGCAGTATTAGCAGGCAAAAATACTCCCTCAAGGTCAAAGGAGGGAACACTGCATCAGAAAAGCAGACCAGTTAACAAAAGGAGCTGCCATGCCTGAATTTATACTCGGTCACACAACGAGATCAAGGACGGCACCAGTATTTCCACACCGAAATACTCTATCGATACAGGTGGAGTCAGAAAGGAGCTGGCTGTGGTTAAGCTGTCTGAAAGTTGACAGAGATGCAGCCCAAACCCAAGGAACCCTCATAACGTTTTGATGAAGATTAGGGATCTGGTGAACAGGTGGAACTCCCACCAGCATAAAAGCAGCCCTCACTATGCCATGGGCAGAGCCTGAAAATTAGGCTCAAGTTAAAAGCCTAGAGCAATAGCTCCTGCAAAAAAAAGCCTTTCTGATGTCAGGGAAGAGGAGATTCATGCTGAGGCTTTTGGAGTAACTGATTAACTCAAACAGTTTTTTGTCTGCCCCACCCCACCCTCCCCAAGGGTAATGTCAACTGGAATTAAAGATGCATAATTTCTTCCTTAGGTACATTTGTAACCAAAGCTCTGTGCAAAGGCTTTTCAGGTTTGGTTTTTGGTTGGGGTTTTAACTGAACAGCAGAGGCTCCAGGACTGGAAGGCTCTAAGGTCTCCCTACAAGGGCTGGAGGGAAGAAGATGGTCGATTCATATAGGCAATAAGGTGGTTCCCACCTTGCAATGGACACTGCATTTGAGAAGCACAAGTGCCCTGGCTGATGTTACACACAGGCTTTCTTTCATTAACCATGGCCAGCTACCATCAGTATTTTTTTCCAAGACAGGCCAAGTACTATAGTAAACACCTCCACCATTTCAGATTTCCCTCTGAAGAGAGCTTTGGGACTTACTTTGCCTATCAGAGCAGTAAACTGGAAGTTAAGCCTGTTTCCAGTCTTTGAAAGGTGATTAAATGCATTGCACCATCAGTGCCATGGTTTATGATAAATCCATTTTAAGCACTACAGTCTCCTCCTATTGCCCCTGTGCTCCGTATGCTGTAATCCTGGGGTGACGGAGAGTGTGTTGACATTCCTGAGAAGTGCCAAGTGACACACACAGCTCGACACAATCATGGATTTCAGTTGCACTGAAACAGTAAAGCTAAACAGTTTAACTACACGTTTATCAAGACCATGCTTTTAGACTATAATTACAGGGTTTTTAAAAAGCAGTTTATTGGAGGGAGAATCCTAGCGGATACAGACCAAATCCTTAGGCAGTGCTGCTTACCAACGTGCCCCATTAGATTTAGCACCTGCAAGAGCCATCTCTGGGTGTGACACCCAGTAGGCAAACAAAACGCTTCCTTTCCAGGCAGAGCAATTATTTTTAAATGGCTTGATCTTGTGCAAATAAGCCTTACAAGTCCAAACCAAGGCTGCCTGGGTAGTATCCTAAAGAGCCCAAATTCCAGCAGCACCCACAAGCCTCCCTTACAGCTCTCCAAAAAACGTTTATACTGTTAGGATTTCCATGAGGGATACCCATCAGCCGATTAACTAAAGCTTTTAACGTTGGACAAACACCAATATTGTTTGCTGGGGTACGAGTCTCTAGCCATTAACTTGGACTTCAGCAGAAGTATTTAAAGCCTGCTTAACTTGTAGTAAAAAGCCTATTACCATATAAATCTTCCGGCTTTTGTCACTTGCTAAAACTGATCAGGAGGTTATCTCCTTTCTTCCCTTCCCAAATTTTCCAAAGCAGAAACATCAGTTAGATACCCAACTATTATGAGGTTTATAAAAAAGTGGTTTAGCTCTCTATTTGCTTCTCCAAGATCTTTCCCTCAGATTATCTATTAAGTAAGAGAAAATGTCCATAACCATTTAGAATGTAACTACACACAGGAGTCCCAGCAAATATGCAAGGTGCTGCACAGACAAAACACCTCAGATACCGACACTAATGACCCTGCCCTCCCAAGCAGCCAACTGCATTCACAAACTCACACTTCATGAGTGAAACACCCATGCTTGTTCAATTTTATTACTCCAAGGCATCAAGGGGAAAAAAAGTTACTACTTCATCAAGGGTACTTTTCCCACCCTTCCTTCTGAAGCATTGCCACAAACTTCAATTAAAAAAAAAAAGGTTTCATATATTCACAACAGCAGACTAACTTTGCAGGCAAGGACAACACAGCATAACTACCTTCTAGTAAACCTAATTTATAGGAGAGGCAGAAGATAAGGCGTTTGTTTTTGGGTTTTTTTAGCATCAAGCAGTGCAAGCAAGAAGCATTAGAAGTGAACAAAAGCAATACTTTAGTAAAGGACTTGCATAACAATGCACGTGGTCCCTAGGAAGGTGGATACAATAGTTTGGTTGTGGTTTTGTGGTGGGGTTTTTACACTTGTTTGTGTTTGTGGCTTTTTAGTGTGGTTTGTTTCGGTTTTTAAATCGAAACTACGACCAAGACAAACCTCAGCATTCCTACCAGGTCATGCAGTGAATCCATGACAGAACAATGCCACAACTCACACCAACAATATTATCTTATGCAGAAGTTTGGTCACTTCCAAATTCAATAAATATTCCTGAAACCTGAAGATATTAATATAAAGTTTCTGATGTGAAAGCCTCCTAGGCTATTATGAATTCTCACAAGCTTCTTTAGAAGTTATAATACCCATGCATCCTATGCTTACACCAAGTTAAGCATGTATGCTTATCAGCTACAGAGAACAAGAAAGGCTGTGTCAGCACTTACTCCTGGCAACATGTGTCTATTGAGTGACGACTCTTCTGTTTGAAGTGTGGGTTCCCGAACTACACCAATCATTTTTGGTAGTTTTTCATCCCTTTCTCCAGAATCATCACAAATGCTGGATCTGTCCAAAGCAAAAAAAAGAAGATATCATTAGAGATAGAAGTGCTGAAAAGTCTGAGAAAACATCTCATGTGATTTTTGTATTCAAACCATGGCTGCTCAGTTAATATTAAAAAATACCAACTCATTCTTCCTATATCCAGCACATCAAACTCAGGCCATTTTCTTCACCCAGACCCCTTTCAGACAGCTTCTTACCGTAAGGTGAGTAAAAACAAGAACAGGTGAATCAGAGATAAAGTCAGTGGTGTGGAAAAAGAGGAAACAGACAAGTTAGAAAAGGGTTGGGGAAAAAAATGTTTTAAGAAAGCTCAGGGCATTTTTTTTTCCTGCATCCCTTACTTCAGAATTGCCATGCAGTGTATACCTTACTGGGAGGGAGTGGGGGGGAGGGGAACCCAAACCAGTAAAACTCAGGAAATATTTAATGGGACATCTTTTGAAACTTGCAGTGGACTTAAGACTTCTTTTTCTAACCAGCACACTCAAAATAACACAGGACTGAAGTCATCATATTGTTCAGTTTTGCAGAGCCATACTTACATACAGACATAAAAACTACACCGTTATTAGATTGACACTGGCAGATCATAAATTAGTTCACATTTGTTCCAAGAAATCAAGGCAAGCATTCAAAGAAAAGAAATAATCCATATAGTTAAGATTATTCTAGGTTCCTCATTCAAACTGAGCACACAAAAATAAGCTAAGACTCAGACATCAGGGAGCAAAGCAAAACATGTGTTTCGGTCTCCATCAAGGGGAAGAAAAGTGCCTGAACATCATATATAGCTCCACTCCATTCAACTTTTCCATAGTGTTGAAGGGCATACAGATCCTGACTAGACAGAATTATGAGAAAAGGTTGCTATTTAAGCCATCCTGTTGATGTGCCCAAGCAGATCCCAGGAGAATAAGGTCTTCCCATCTCCTTCCTCTAATTGCTCCTACTATTTTAGTCAATGAACACAACTGAGGTTTTATGCATGCTCAGTTCCTTGTACCCTTTTACTACAGGCTTAACCTTCCCAGTAAGGCTACAGCAGCACTTTGGAAAAGGAATTTTTAAGAGAGAGGACACTACTTCTCCCTGACTATTTCAATAAACATTACAGCCTTCTCCTTACCGTGACTGTCCGTTGTCCTCAGATGATGAGTGGAAGCTCTCCATCTCCTCACTGTTCAGGCCCAGCTCAGAGCCATAGCTCTGGTGCACCAGCTGCCAGAATTCCTGCTTGGTCAGCCGCTGAAAGAAAGCCAGCTGGTCAAGAACTACGGGATGGGGACAGTAAGGCACGGGAGGGAAAACAGCAAGAAGTTTGAATTACGCCACAGCCTTTAACCTCAATTCTGACAAGGACTGAAAGCATTTCGGTATTAGATTTCAAGATTGGATTTCAGCATTTTGGGGAACTGTACTCCGGTCTACTATGTATTTCCAACCCATTGCTCTTCAATCAATAACAGCAGACACAAGAAAAACTTATTTCCAGAAAAACAAACACGTTGTGGTCACTACTTGCTTCTTCACACATCACCAGTGTTTTCACAGAGATCTTCAAGGTAGCACCTGCTTGAATTTCACTCAATACGGCACAGTACCAGTAACTAGTAGACAGTCAGGGACTCCCTCTTTGTTCTAGGACAAACTGCTTAATAGATACATGCCTGTTTCCTCAGGATGCTCAGAGCGCTTTACAAATGGTGAGAGGCTAGCATTTCAGTCACTACAGATAGTGGTGTCTAGGGTCAGCCAACTGTCCACTTTGCTAAGGTGGGACAGGAGATCCTCACTTTCAAATGACACAAGAGCCACCTTGACAAAAAATTAGTTGGCTTTGCTGAGTAACACTGTCACCTTGACTCACTAGCTAATCATTCCCTATAGTATCTCCTCCCTGCCCCATTAATTCTGACAACTGTTGGGATCCATCTACGTTCTCTCAGATCATCAGGAAAGTCAGGAAGTGAAAGGAGTATGACAGTCATATCAGCAATGTAAGCAACTAGTTTCAAAGTCCACTTCAGCTGTATAGGGCTTAAAAACAAAAAAACCAAAACCAACTCCAAAAAACAAAAAGAAAGGAAATAAGGTTCTGGGATTTTAGAGAGCTCAGACAGCAACACCAGCAATCTTAAAGAAGAGACACCACACTGGAAAATGCGCCTCAGCCACAATCCATATTGATCAAGGGAACAGAACCGTGCTAATGAGGCAGTAACACAAGTACTGCTTACTATTTGCATGAAATGATCACATTAAATACCCATGCATTATTTAAAGGGCTTATAAAAGATCCTCTCCACCTTCCTGCTCCACCTGCGGAGTGTTATACTACCCGCAATTTTAGACAAGACATAAAAAAGCTGACCCACAGCCGGAACGTAAACACACGCCCATACGCACCTTCGGCGCTCCCTCCCGGGGCTGCCGGCACCCACCCACCCGCCTGCTGGCTGCCCGTCCCGCCCGGAGGGCGCCCGTCGCCCCGCACCGCCACAAACCTGGCGCTTCCCGCTGCGCGACGCCCCGCCGGGCAGCGCCGCTCCCGGGNCCGCCCGTCCGGCGGCTCCTTCCCCGGCGGGAGGAGGGAGCAGGGCAATCGCGGGCATCGCCGCGGCGCCTGGCACCGCCGCCAGGACGGCCTCGGGCGTCCCTCTGCCCCCTCGATGCGGGACCCCCGCGCTGCATCGCAAAAGGGGGACCTTCCCCTCGCCCCCCGAACCTGGGGGAAGAGAAACCCAGCCCTGTTCGGGACAGGGCTGGTCTCTACCGCTCTGAAGAGGGCTTTTCCCTCGGGTGTTTTCCAACGCAACAAGGTTTCAGGCTCTCCAGAAAGCGGCTGGCACGAGCATCCTATCGGTAGAGATCAGTTTCAAGGCATTTAATCCCACCGAGGACGAAGTAAACACTAAAACACAAAAACACACAGGCACATAAAGCGAGAGTCGTGACACCTAACGCCGGGCTCCCTCCCTCTGCCGTGGGGGTTTGTTCTACGAAGCCATGCAGCGCTAAAGACACATACATGCATCAGCATACAGCTGCCTTGCTTTCCCCTGGGACCCTGTCTTCTGGAGCAATAACGCCCTAACCACAAACAGCTACCTTGCAGCCCTTCTCAGTACATGGCTAACAACAGGGGCAGGCATTCCATGATTTCAAAACACGACTGAGGTGTATCTTTAGACAGCACATCTTTCAACCAGAGATTTAAAAAAAAATAAAATTAAAAATAAAGCCACTTTGACTTTCTGCAGTCCCAAATTACCAGTGCCTTTACTTCCAGTCAGAAGAAATTAACTGGGAAATAGCTAATGCCCCTAATTGAATTCGCTAGCGTATTCTGCACCAGTCTGGGGGCAAGTCAGGCTGCTGCCCTTGGACAGAGCCCTCAGTGGTTTGAAGCGAGCAGAGAACCTTTCAGCTGTGCATTTCAGGAAATCTATAAAGCTGCTTCCTGAGGTTTTGTGAAGTCGATGTTACCAATTTTTGCTTCTAAAACAGGATTCTTGTACTCTGCTCAATTATTCTTAGCTCAGCCAGACACAGCAAGTTGTTAATGGTCACAGCCCAAGATCAAACCAGGCTTGCTTTATTGTATCAGAAAGGATTAGTTCTGAAGGCAAAGGGGGGCACAAATTTTCTGGGTCAGACTTCTGCTTCTGAGAGGATGGTTTGAGAAGCTCTGAAGCTTGAAAGGCCAAGTCTAAACATGAATTGCTTTGCCCTGTTCCTTTAAGCAGGGTTTTTTCTCAGTTCTCTTTGTATACAGAAACAAAGGCTACAAAGAGCAGCTAGGACACCTTTCTGTCTTTTTAACTGGGAGCATAAAACATCAATACTTTGTTTCCTGCTAGACAAAGTGGTGGCATGGCACAAGCAATATCACAGAGTAACACCCACAGAAGCAAAGCCTGATTTTTAACCCCTGCAGACAGATGCAGAAATAAGACAGTCCATACTAGTTTACTCCAGAGGCAACCCACCTACCACACTCCCACCAGGCAAGTAGGGATATGAAATTCTGTCTGATTGATTGTTCACTTGTCTGATTTGCTGCAAAAAACCCCCAGCAAACTCCCCCTTCTAACTGCCCAAACATAAAGGTCAGGATCAAACCAACGCTGATCTCTAAACCAATTCTTGCTGCACCCAAAGGTACAAACTGAACCTTCCCTGTGAAGCTGCAGGGAAGGCAGTACCACTGTCCTGGTAGATGTTTGCCACATGCAGCCCATCTCTGGTCCATTCTCACACCTCTAGACTTACCTGCTACATCTCTGGAGACACACTCAAATCTCTACCCAGCAAAGTATAAGAAGAACAATAGGAAAATAAATCCAACGCTAAGCAAGAGGACTCATGGGAATTGAGACCGATTAAGTTAAGATCTTGTTCCATGAGAAATAAGGAGCGCTGTGTTTGCTTGGGATTTGAATGACCTGCCTAATTAGATTTTAATTTGTTCCTTCTCCCTTCAACTAGAAGGATATTCGACACCCACAAACCTTAGGAAAATAAAGCACAAGTATAAATAGCATTGTTCTTCCTGTCAATAGCAGCCACCTGTAACCTTGCTTTACCACTCTAGAAAGCCTGCTGCAAAACAGGAATTTTAGCTGATTTTATAAACTGATGTATTATTGAAAGCCTCAGTGGATATGGAAGCAGCTATCTGGTTTATCAGGACTGGTGTCATGTCTCTTCCAGACCTACATTAATGACTCCTTATTTTCCATGATGCTTCCTTCCCCTTTGACCAGGAGCATTGAAAGGCTCAAGAGACTAACTCAGCACATTTTGCAGTAGGAAGGGGAGGGAAGGGGGAGCTTTCCTTGAAAGGAAAGTCTTCACGGGGACATTTAAAAAACCATAGTCTAAGAGAGGACAGGACCACCATTAAGAGAAGGTACCCGCTGATTCCCAGAGCTACCAGAGTTAGAGGGGCACCAAACGCACAATACAGTACTCTGAGCCAAATCTGAAGGAGCAGCTTTGAGTTAGAGAATTACAACTCAGCTAAGTAGACCAGGAGTCCTACTAGAACAGCAAGACAAAACTGGGGGGAGCACCTTGATGGCCAAAGTAAGCTTCAGTGCAGAACAGTATGTAACTGTTTTTCTTCTGAAGTGACCCGTACTGTGTAAGAAAGGCAGACTTTAGAAAAGACTACCTGTTCAACTGCCTAGGACATGTGACACTGAAGTGCAAGGCAGAACGGCCACAAGATGGAGATCTGGGCAAGGGCATGCTGACCCTACCAAGGAGTTCTGCTGGTGGTGAACGCTTCGGGTGTATCAGGTAAAGCAGACACGTCGCTCCTCGGGGGTAAGACCTTGTAACATGAAATCTTTGCCCTGGAAGCACCGAAGAGGGCAGAGCCAGTGACTGAAAACGACCTCTGCACAAGCATGATTCGAAGCAATTGCAATTCTACTCCTCTGGATCCAAATCCAAAAACCGGGGATCACCCACCATCAGGTGGCGCAAACCAGCACCCTGACAGCTGCATTCAAAGTACTACATCTGGTGACTTCAGGACTTTATCTCATAGTTTTTAAACAGTTGGAGGTCATCTCCAGGTCTAAAATCTATGGGCAATTTAGTTACTTGAAGAGAAAACATTAAAGCCAGCTCCTCTTAGAGTTGGTTCCAAAGTGAGATTCGGGGGTTTTGTTACAAGCCTAATCAATTCTGATGGGATCCCTTTGATCACTGGAGACCAGAAGCATCAGGCTTTGCATAATGAAGGCACTGCATGCCATGACAAGCCTCAAATGTTTGAGAGCTTTCCAAGGTAGGCTGTCCCTGCAACAGGTGACAAGAAAGCAGCCAGACTGCTGGGATGCAGCAAGGGCTTTCTCTTAGGAACAAGTCAGTGGACAGCTGTCATTGTAGTGGAGTCAGCGGATCCAGCTGTAGTAACTTGTTTCTACTTTCACTTCCTCAGTTATCACTCAATCTAGTTTGATTAAGCAGTGAAGAATTATAAAACAGGTTGACAGGTGACTCAAAATGCTTCTAGCAATGAATCAGATGTCACTACTACATCGTAGAGCTCAGAGTTCAACCTAACAGAAATCCCATTTCAATAAGGAGCTTCAAACATGCCACCTAAATTCATTTCGTCTCATATGCAGTCCACAGCTTCTACTGTCTTATTTATTCTCTAGTTACTGCTCTGAAGTGAAAAATTGTTCCAGATTTGCTCATTTCAGTGGCAGAAAGTAGAAACTCGGGGGGAAAAAAACCAAATATTGATCAGCACAAAGCTTGTTACCTCTGTTCCAGCCCCAAGGATAGGTTTGTATACCTGAATGCCCATACATTCACACTCTAGCACCACAAACTAGGTTAATTATCATTCCTGACAAACTTTGCCTAACAACAGAAAACAAGGTTAATTACAGTTGCACATTCCAGTCAAAAGATAACATAGTACATTCTGGGTTTTGCAGTGCTACTAGTGGATTTAAGGCAAGATGGTTATGATGCTACAACTTAACTAGTATTTGATATGAGGGATAAGCGATTTGCAGGAAGCATTTGTTTTGCCTTAATTAGCACTTTATTTTCAGCTTTTGTTTGACTGAGTGCCTCTGGTTTGCCTTAAAATTCGTTTAATAAAAATCCTCTGCACACTATATGTAAGCAGAACAGCTTCAAGCCTTCAGGGACCATTGTAGTGCAGAGTTATATATGGGTATTTCAGTGTTCAATTGCAACTGTGTTGAAATATTTAAACAACGAGAGCCATAAACAGGAAGGAATTGGTTTACAGAAGTTGCATTACTTACAGGGATGTTCTGCAAAAGTGTCGGTACATTTTTAGAAAGAAGATTAACTTAAGTGTCCCCAAATTACAATATAAATCAAGCTAACTAGCAGAAGTTTCCAAAATACACTTCCATATCATCCAGCCTGCCTTTGCTGCATTTATTCAAGGTCAGGGGAGTTGTAATGAGTTGCTTGACAAAGGTTCAGCTAACTTATCTCAGAAGGTGACTTTTGGCTCTTTCCCTTAAAAAGAAAAAAGCTTTCCCTGAAAAAGCCTCTTGTCTTTTCGATCACAAATCAGCTGTAGAAAGTGTGGAGCAAACGCCTGCCAATTTAGTAATATCTGCCTGAGCTGGTAGCGAAGAGAAGGATAAGGATGGAAAGACAAAATGCTCCATCAAGAGCAAAGCTGTAGATTGCAGCATGAGAAGGACGAGATGGGAAGTTTATCTGGGATCTACAGTACAGGGAGTCGGAGAACATCAGATCAGATTTGTGTCAGAAAAAGCTAGCTTCTAAAGGAAAGTCTCCTATCCTCCAAAGACATCTGCTTACATTAGAAAAAGATGATTTTATTCCTTCAGAAGAGGTACTGGCATTTACAGGCTTACCTTATCCAGCAACACATTCTGCCACAAGCGGAAGATACTGAGATAACTTCTGTCTCGTGCACTGAACGAGGTGAAGAAAAACTGCAGGAAAAAAAACAGGGTACAAAAAGCTCACTTGCAGGTATTTTCAAGAAACCCAGAACATTCCCCTGTATCTTGAATATCCTACAGTTTCCAGCACTGGCACGCTTCTCTTGCGCTCAAACCTGGGCTCACATTTCCTCACGTTCCACATATTTTACCATTTTTAATATGAAAGAGTTAGTTCCACAACATTCACATAGCAGAGCTCTGGGTACCCAAATGCAATCATCTGTACCTTTGGTGTAAAGGAAGAAGACCTTGTCAACTAACTACACAGTTAAATCTTTCCCCCACTTCCAAACAGGAGGTGGAACAAATCAGAGATGCATGTGCTTATTTGTTTTACTAATCTTTTCACATGAGAAGATGTGAAATTGAAGTAATTAAAATAGGAGACCGAATTAGATGCATCATTTGCAGTATTAATGGTTTTCATATTTGAAATCCTGTTTAGCTAAGATAGAGGTTTGTCTTCCTTGATGAAAATTTAAATTTTTTTTAAATTTAATTTTTAATTAACCGAGGAAGAACAGCCAAATAGGAGGAATCTTGATTCATTCACTGAGAACAGCTCCAAATTCACCAGGGAAACCTATTCTCTGTATCCAGACAAGAATAATTATTTTCAAGGCATTGAGGGAAATGTCATAAAGTGTGTTGCACAGAAACATTCCATATCATGCTTTTCAGTTTCTCCAAATACACACCCAAAAACTACACTTTCCAGAATATGAATTTCCACGTTCTGTGGGTAGGTTTCTCTGTGCCTTCAAACCTGTATCACAGCCCCTTTTGGTTTCAGCAATTTTCTTCCAGGGGCACTTTAAATCCATTGAGATTGTAAAAATGCCAAAATTCAAGGATGCATATTCTGAATTCATGCCCTGAGCTCTTAGTTTTCACATGGCTTTCCTTTGAGGATCAGCAGGACAAAAACTTCCCTACATTCTGGTTACTGCACCAACACTGGTCTGCAATCAAAAAAAAATCTGACTTATCAAATCAGTATGCACAGGGACTAAAACATCAAGTCTGTCTTCTAATTCCAGTTTGACATAGAAGTTACTTACGCACATTTAAAACTACAACAAGTGCTCTCTGCTGGACATTGTCATTTAAAAATAATATTTAAACACAGGTTTTCACCTTCTCTCCTTTTGTTGCAATTTGTATGGCATTTGGAATGAGTCGAGCAGTCTTCTCCTTTGTCATGAAAGTGATATCCTTCAAAGCAATAGTAATCTAAGCAGAAACAGATTTAATAAGACATTAAATATAACTGTTGAGACTAAAAATTTAAGATGTCACAGGACATGCATGAGGAACTCAAACTAACCCCAAACCCTGGGGTGCAATTCAGCTGTGATCAAAGATAATGACTGTCTCCAGTTGTTCACCTTCACAAGAAGCATTTCCAAGTAGATGACTTTAGAGTATTTTCCTCTTCTTTCATACCAGGACTAGGGAAGCACGTAATTCTTTATTTCCACCAACACTCACAGCTCCAATCACAGACAAACCAGAGATCTGAAAGCCAGCCCCAATCAGTATACTATACATAAGGCAGGACACAGATCAGATAACAGACTATCTTGTCTGTCATCTCACAGAAGTCTTCAATCCAGTCGATTTTCAGAGAGGTTTCTTTGCAGTCCAGACACTGCAACGAACTCTTCCTGCTGGGGTGTGTTTGCCTGGAGTTTTACTACTTGAAATGTTTCAATTTAGAAATGCACAGTCTTACTGGCTGCAACAGGTCATTTCCATTCAACCTACAGAACCACAAGGTTGGAAAAGACCTTTAAGATTATCAAGTCCAACCATTCCTGTCCTATGTTAAACCATATCCTAAGTACCTGATCTACCCTTTTTTTTAAAAACACATCCAAGGATGGAGACTCAACCCCCTCCCTGGGCAGCTTGTTCCAGGCCCTGACAACTCTTCCAGTGAAAATTTTTTCCAAACATCTGACCTGAACCTACCCTGGTGCGGCTTTGTGCTATTTCCCCTTGTCCTATCTCCTGTCACCTGGCTGAAGAGACCAACAGCCACCTCTCTACAACCTCCCTTCAGGTAGTTGTAGGCAGTGATAAGGCCTCCCCTCAGCCTCCTCCAGACAAAACGACCCCAGCTCCCTCAGCGGCTCCTCATATGATTTTAACCCCTTCCCTCAAAGATAAGGCTGTGCTGCCATTCAGCTTAGAGAAAGGATGCAGCTGGATTTTCCTTTCTCCTGTGTGCGCAGAAGGTTCTCTTACTGTCTGTCTCTCTGCATCAGTCTGCTAAGGAGGTCCCAAAGCTTGACTCCAGCTTACACTGCCTTAACATCTCACTCTGCTAGGTAGACAAGAACAGGTTACCAGGATGTATACTGCTTTGAGTTTCAAAAAAAAAAAAATATCAGTCATATGTATGTATATTCAAGGGTCTTATTTCAAAGGGAATTAAAATCTCAAGTCTACAATAAGAAATATTCAGTCATCAAATCCATCAATGAAATTAAGCTTGGTTTTCAGCTAAGACAGAGTTGGTGTAGAAATGCTATTTGTTGTCTGTCCTGTGTACTTCAGAGCACACATAAAAGAATTTAAAATGATTACTTAAGGTATGATCAGTCTCAGAGATAGAACATTTGACATCTCCCTCACCTACCGAGTTACTTTCCCTTATCGATTCCCTGCCCCATGCTATTTCTACAGCAGATGCAGCTGTTCGAGAAGTTTTAACTCAATCTAATTTGACAGAAATAGAAGGCCAACACGTCACAAATACCTACTTTTTCTCATACGATTCAAAAGCTACAGACCACAAGGAGAACTTGAAAAGGTCATTTACAGATTCTCTTCAGCTGTTCTTAGATATCACTATTTACACACAAGAGTAAAACAAGTTAAGGTTCAAGAACTCTCCAGCACTGAACGGGGGAACAGCACGTACTGCACCACACTCCTTGTCTTACAGGAGACCACTACATGTTACATGCCTTTACAGAGCAACTCTCATTGGTAAGGAAAGGCAAACCATTATCCAGAAATGTAAAATACCAAGTTGTACTAAGCTCCCTAACTCCCTCCTATGCTGAATGACTGACTGAGCAGGCTTACTTGCAGTTCAGGTGTCTCCAGTACTACCCCCATTTTACAGAGCAAGAGAGCTGCGTTTCCACTCAGGGACGCAGGTTCCTTCTCCTCAGCACAAAGTTACTAGCCTCACATTGACAGGATAAGACTTCTTTGAAGGACTTTCATATCCTGATAGCCCAGGACAAAGAAGAGATGGGATTCAAGTGAGCCAAGAGATCTTACTGTGGTCTCCCATCGGAAAATGTTGCTGTGGAAACAGAGCCAGTTTTCAGAGAGGTACAAGCGTCCTTGTAGCAGGATATCCTTCTGGAGTGCACAGGCGTAATCTATGTAGAGAGCAAGAGCAAGTTTACTCACTTAATGCAGCTCAGTTGACCTGAACCTGTTAAGATAAGGGTATTACAATACAAATAAAAATCCGTATCTGTCACAGACTTTTGAGGTGTGAAGACAGACTTGTACTGGGCTGCATCCAGACCATTGTCCTGGAAACACCCCAGTGCCAGAGTCAAAGGAAGTATCTGTGAGAGAATATACTCCACGTATTGACCCCCTGTGCATTATCCTGTATTTTCAGAGAAGTATCCACAAGCCAAACTTCAAAGACTGGAACAACAGAATACACAAACTTTCTGTAGTATAACAGATTATACTGTCAACTCCTATGTAGCAGCAGTTCATGTGTTATGGTAAAATAATAATTTTCCACCAAACAGATCTATCACTAGCTAAAACTATCTGCAGCGAGACACTAAATGGCAGTGTGAAGCTACCCAATTCTTCAGGCAGGGGATATTTTCAGAAGCTGACTGTCATTTTTATTGTGATACTGCCTCTGGCTGAAACATCCCCACTGAGAAACAGATTTCATCTAGAATGCAATTACCCATTATCAGATACCTGCTAATTAAGAACAAGAGCAGAGCATTTGGTTGCACTTTTTAAAAACCTCTTTGAGAGAGCTTTCATCATTTCAGAATCTGAATATTCAAAGAAAATGAATTTTCAGAAGTACTACTGCTAGAAAATTAAGACAGAGCTTTTAGAAGCTCCAAACTATAACCTTGTATATAGGAAATACCTAGAATGCACCTATTCATGCAGGATGGTAATGGTTTTGACTTCAGACATAAAGAGTTTTGTTATATTGAAAAGCATTGTATGTGTTATCTTCTGAGCCAGACTTTTGATTGTGTGCAACAAGATGAACACAGTTCTTATTCAAGAGGTTCAGAAGTCCCTCCCTATCCTAATGTGAAGGTAAGCCTGCATCTGGAGAGAGTTATTATTTTTTAAATTCTCTTGGGTTTTTCCCCTCAAATAATCAAGTGGAAATAAAGTTTCTTGCAACAACCATGAGGAACATATACAAGCCCTAGGAGTCTTAACTGCAAAAAGAATTACACAAAGTTAAAGAAATCCAAACCAGTAAGTTGCAAATGCACGTTTAAAGAAGAGTCAGATACCAAAATACTGGGAGAGCAGGGTAGGAAGGCTGCATGAGTTTCAGGTCAAGGACTTGGAGAAAGCATTTCTGAGATGTCTGTACCCAACTTCTACATTTGGGAGAGGGATTCAGACCTATAAATACTGGGATACTGGGCAAGCAATGAGCAATGCCAGACATACCCACACAAAAGAGTATCAAAACAGAGGGAGCGATTAGCATTTCTCCTTCTAGGTTTTCAGATTCAGTACTTCAAAATGCTGTTTGTAAGCAAAATTTTCAGACAAATGAATGTTAGAGGCAGTCCTTTAAACTGACATTTTGAAAGCCTAATTTCTTTTTCATTGTAAGAAAAGAATTATAGTTCACAATCTTCATATACAGTACTCATTACAGTGGAATAGCTGTTTAAAAAAAAAGTGACTAAGTTAAGAACAGGAGCTGTTACAGTTTGTTTGATGAGCAGTAACAAGTAATTGCTTCATTGAGCACTGTAAAGCCTGTGATAAGTTTCTCTGCATTAAACAAAGAGCTATTTGCTTGGAGGATGCAAAACGTCCTTCCAAAGGAACACTGTTTTTTATGGGGTAAAAAAATCCAAACAAAGTAATGACTTTGCTTCTGATGAAGCAGGTGCTACATTGTTGAGATTAACCCATTACTATGTCTTCTTCCAAGTCCCAGGCAGCTCCTTGAAACTGCTGCAGAGTTCTCTCCCTGGCTTTCTACATGAGTCCTGGTAAGGAGAAAACATCAAAACAATGCTTTGAAGCAATATCCTTTTCTTTTGTACTAAACTCAAGTATTCTAAAAACGCAGAAGGCATCATTAGAAGATAACTGCCTCCTTCTGAGGCTGGAAAAGGACGAAAGGATTTAACTGTTCCTTTGCAAGCGAAAGCTCTAATTTCTCTCTTCCATTAGCCTGAAAGGAACTCAGCTTGCTGCAACCATATGCTGACAGTCTCTCAATAGTCACTTCCTTAGAGGTTGCATAAGATGAGAAATGAACTTTAAACAGTCACGGTGCCACTTCTGTATAAACACCACCCAATTGTTGAACAGTGTATTTGTGACACGGTGCTCATACATCTCCACTGGTGTCAGGAATGGTTTTGTCTGAAAACCTACTAAAAAGTAGCAGCAGAAAAAGACACTAAGAGGCTCCCATCCATAGCTAGATGAACTGGAAGACTCTAGCAGCCTCTCCTTCACTTCTCAACCCCAAAAGGAATTTATTCTTTCCCCACCCCTGCCCCTTCCCCAAAGTAGGTAGTATAGGAGGGTAGCAGGGACCTGACTTTCCCTAAAGGCATATGAGGCTTGTTCAGAGACAGATGAATAGGAATATATCAGCTGTAGTCAGTATCTGCAAAAATGCAAATACAAAAAGCCACACTAGCACGGCTGCAACCTGGAGTTATCAGTCAGAAAACAAGAACTTTTGGTGTGATTATGCCTTACCTACTATGAGTTTCTCTGAGTCTGGCAGATGAGAAAACTGTCTCTTGAATTCCTCACTCCTATATTTGTAAGTGGAACTTGAGAGCTGCAACAAAGAATGGTAAAAGGTTAAGCAAACAGATTTATTTTCAGCCATCAACTGTCTTCATACAGGATGTGTAATTTTATCCCAAAGAACAAATGAACATCAAAAGAGCAATAAAGAATAGGTGGTATCTAAATGTAATCATGGCTGTAACTTTATGCTTGCTTATGTAAGAGTGTGCTTCCAATATTTTGGATAGGATGGGCTGAATGTTCCCCTGTATCAGGCCAGAAGCCAATTACAAGACACTACAGCTGTGCGACGGCAACCTGCTCCACTCAGTAACACAAGAGCCCGTTCTGAGGCCTACGTCTCCTAGCACACATCAAACGAAGAGGCAGCAATGTTGCAACACAGAAAGTGACAGAGCAAATCAAGGTCTCATGGAGACCATTAGCTGCACACAAGGACACAACCCAGAACAGTAGTTTAACTGGAGTACAATTTTGTGAATACTACAACATGGTGGGGTTTTTTTTGCCACTTGCTATTACTAGACCTGTAGGAAAAAAGAGGCTAAATCTTCATCCAGCAAACACAAATAGCTGCACCACCATCAGTCCTTGACTTCCTGAGGTGTTCTATGTTTCACCCTCTCTTTAAAGGGACCACTGTCTATGGTTCAGTTAAGATTCAAATTAGGTAGTAAACTTAAAGCAAAGAATATTTGTCTTGACAGACTTCAATCCTTATTCTTATGAACCAATGCCCCTGCTCCCATTCAAATGGGGAGCTTCAGCATGTTCTCCAGAAACGATTCTGCTGCTAAAGCTCTATTTTCCACTTTGTAGTATCGACAAGGTCATTTTTTTCTTAACAGATGTTGCTCACTTATTTTATGGGCCTAACTAAATGCTGTATAAGGCAATGACTCATCTGGACTATAGCTAAGAAAAGAAGCCGCCACTTTCACGTGTTACCAAAACCAGGTATAACTGTACAATAAAAGCCTCTTTTACACTTTTTTTTTTAAACCTTTTAATGATCTTAAGCACATGGCTGCTATTCTCTCCTTGAGCACCTGCACTGTATTACTCCAACACTTGACATGCACTCCACCAGAAGATCAGTAGCTATTTATATTTAGGGTATGGAAAAAAAAGAAGAAAAGAGGCAAAGAACCCCCTTTGACAGTACCACCTTGCAGCATGTTTACTGGAACCAAACAGTTTTAGCACACTCCTGCAACACCTTAGCTGGTCACTGCCCTTTCATTAGTCTGTGCTTGTTGTCAAAACAATCCCCAAAGACATACTTCATCTTCAGCTTGAGGTTCTTCTAATAAATTAGTGCCTAAAGCTCTCGCATTTTGCTTTTTCCCCACAGAAGAGATTCAAGATTCTTACAGTTCAAAAGTTCCCTGAACACCACCCTACAGGCGCAGCATATGATGGTCTGTCATCTACCTGTACTTGAGAATCGAGCTCTTTAACCACAAGAGCACACAAGTGCTACTTCAAGGTCAGGCACTAAAGTGCATATACACAGGAGAGAACAAAGTTGCTCTTAGTTCAGCTTTAAAAAAGGTAATGTTACCTTTTCTTACCATGAATAAAAGAAAGTCTTTTACTTCTGACCTCTGGTGAGTACATATTTGCTGTCCTGAACATTGCAACACAAAAATGTAAGTGAGTGAGACCAAAAATACACCCACCCCTCTCCTTCTGAGGAAAGTTAAGCATGAAAGCTTTAGGTATAACTAACAGGGCAACGTGTTAGGCATGTCCTCTAAGCTTTATACTTCCAGCTACATTTCAGCTATTTCTGAGATGATGAAAATAAGTTTCTTGGAGAGCATGTCATTTAGTAAAGTAGATAGGCAATGGTTTCCTGGCCCAGTCACACTGTGCCCTGAAACGCAGCACTTCTAATTGATCATCTGAAGGAGGCACCCGATGACTGCATCACTTTGAAGAAATTGAATTCTTTGCAGTTACTCTAGAAAAAGGCACAGAGAAAAATGAAGTTACCTCAGATCTATAAAACTTCCACCTGTATCTTCAGGGACCCTACAGTTTACAGAGTTACACCTCAGTTGACTCAAGTCTGAGCTAGTGATTGCAATTGTAACATACTAAGGGTGGGGGGAGTGGGGGGCA
>VZTU01012166.1:250166-266968 GCA_013400835.1 Zapornia atra
GGGGGTGGAAGGGGGCTGGGGGTGAACCCACCAAACTGGGCTGCCCTAAGACCAAAAGAAAGTTCACAAATTTCCAGCCTGATACACGAAACCATGACTTAAGAAGGCATTCCTTTAAAAGACCAAAGTAGTTTCTCAAACATGCTGTATACAAGAGAAGAGCTACACTGAGGTTAAGCATTTTTTTGGTTGAAAGACAAAATGAATCAGGTAAAGAATATAGGAACATTACCATACCACAGGCACATTTATGTTAAGTGTCTGAATCAGCCAATTCAACAGCTCCAAGAATACAAACTCAAGGTAACTGCATTTTTACTGAGAAACTGAATTCTTCTAGAACATAAAACTTGCTATAGCTTGTCTAAGCACGCCTTGCTGGCATTTAGACATGTTCTCTGACAGAGTAACAAACAGGCTGCAAGAAATCCTCTTGCTAATTGTCGATTTCTACTGAGAGCTCCTCGGACATTTATGAAGATCCTGCTCTGAATTCTTATGAAATAACCAGAAAAATGAGCACACCAAAACTTTTTAACCTTACCTATTCCTTACTTTGTGCAAAAACTAGCTCACTTTGATCTGCAATTATTACATAGTTGTGGTGGTTCAGCCCCAGCCAGTGGCTGAGCACCAAATGCTACTCACACCCAGAGGAGAAAGAGACAGAGCCTCCGTGGGTTGGGATAAGGACTGTTTACTGACAAAAGCACCGTGAAAGGAGAACAATAACAGCCAATTACACTCACACCCGGTGATAACAGAGTACCTTACCGAGCCGGCCATCACAGAGTACTGCACGATGCAAGGACTGATCCACAAGACACCCCGGACGCATTCGCCCTGCCTTGGAAGCACCCAGCCCATGCCCCTCCCCAACCGGCCCCTCTTATGGGGGAGCTATGTCAGGTGGTGTGGGAAACAGCCCAGGCTGAGCTCACCTGGGCTGGCTGCTTGGGGAGGTTGGCTCTGGGCTGGACAGAACCAGGACAATAGTACATGGCCTGGCAATTAAGAGATTACTCAATGGACTTGGAAAACAACACGAACTATTTTATCACTGTTTGCATGAACAATTTCCTTAAAGTGAAGAAAAATAAGACATATCTATTAATACAGCATCTCTCATAATAACTATTAGAACATCCAAGATGTGGTAGCATTTGAGGCAGGTTGCCACCTCTGGGTTACAAAACTTACCATCAAATATTAAGAGAAGAAAGGCATACATTAGGCTGTAGTATGGCATTTAAGAGATGAAAACAGCAACTCATTTTTAAACACGCGCACATTTCTAAGTATAATTATAAGTCATCAGGCAAACACTTTGCCTGAGGATAATCTTAGCCATTTATGGGTATGCTATATTTAATCACTAAGAAAATAATTAAGCCCAGCCAACAACATATTACCATTCTTTATCTGAAGCCACAAAACATACCAGAAACCTGTAAAATAGCGTAAGCAGAAAAACCTCTTCAGTGTCATCCAGAAAGGTTTACAGAAGACTGTTATGTAAAAACCAGATATTACTTCAAGACACATAACAAAGTGATTCTCCTACCTTGTTTACAAATGGACCAGAGTCCAACTATATAAAGTCATGTTCCAGAAAAAAAGTGTTAACTTAAATAGGAGGAAGCAGAGTTATTTATATGATAGAAGCCTAGCCTTTTAAAAGCCAGCTTCCCTCCACATTTACATCTTCAAATGTGGACATGGCAAAGAATGAGCCATTTAGCAAACTGCAGAGGAAAATTAATCTCCATCATCTCCCTCGAGTACAACAAAAATGCTAATCATTAGGAAATTATTTGATTGCACATATCACTAAGCCTGCAAATAGTCAATCAACCGCAGCAGAACTGTGTGCACGTTTCTTAACATCTGCTAATGAGTAATAATTTTGCATTTGTTTAGTTAGTGTTCTCCTGTTGCTTTGAGACACCACAAAACCTGCATGTTACCTGATGATTTGCATTCTGTAGTTCCAACAAGCAGCTAGGAACAGACAGCTGAACACACAGGTAAACTGACCTCACCAGAGCAACACAGCTCTGATGTCACCTCATTTTAAAAGATGCACACGTGCTTCTCTCACTGAGCTTCAGTGTTGCTCTGTTTCCATCAAGTGCTTGAGGTCCCAGAATCAAACAAGCCCGTGAGCTACCCAAATTACTCCCCTTCTATATGCTGAAGCCTCACCCATCAAGACACAGCCACTGAGATACAGGGCTTTGCTCTTCCATCTACAAGCAAGTAAATTCATGCTATTATCTCTACACACCACTTAAACACCACCTGATGTGCTAATCCCCCAAATTAGCAGAGCTTGACCTGATTCTGATGAAACTTCTATACAAGGTCAAAAACAACTTTGGACATATTAGTAAGGTTAGGATGAAATTCCTTTTTTTAATCATACATTAGCATGCTTAAAAAAAAAAAAAAAAAGGAGACCCTCACATTAAATATCCTGGTAAAAATTGTTGCATTTCTACCAAATAATGTATTGCTTTTCTCACCTCTTTGAATTTATCTAAAATCCTGCCTGGCATTCAGAGAGGGGTAAAAAAAAATTAGAACAGCCATTTCTTCAATTTAGAAAAGTTCATTATTACAATTGAATCTCATCTGTAACACACGTCAACATACAAGCCACAGCTATCTTGGTATTTAGCTCCTGCTTTAAAATCTGAGCTGCAATGACCAAATTCCCTTTCAGGAAAGGGAAAAAATATTTTATTTATATTTACAATATTTTTATATTAATATTATATATTTTACCTTCTTGAATTAAAAGTCACCCCAATGGAAAAATCCATCCTTGCTATGCAGATTTCTTCTAGTGATCTATTGGTTTATCTTATCTTCACTTTATGTATTAGTTTTGGATTGTGAGCAAGTTACCCTACCCCATATCTTCTTTTGAGGTAAGAATTAAGTTTCTTGAGCCTATTAGCAAAAAGGGGGGTTTTTTTCAGCCTTATTCTCCTGGCTCTTCTGAATCCCCTTCTATTTTTAGCGTGCTTCTTGAGATCTAGACATAGCATTGCAGGAGTCACTACAAACACACATAAACGCAACTCACATTTGCTTTTAGACACAGAATCACAGTGGGGAAGTTCACATCTATGTGACTACCAGTCTCCCTTATCTTTTCACAGTTCTAGGCCACAGTTTTCCATTTCTCCTGAAAACAAACACGAGCGTATATTTTGAAAGTGTCAGACTTGCTCTCTGTTTAACCCTCTCACAAGCAAAGAGCCTGGATCCACTCTCTGTGTTCTATTTTCACTAACCATTCCTTGACAGAATCACAGAAAACTTGTGGGTTAGAAATAACTTTCAATTACTGAGTACTCACAAACTCCACTAGCAGTAACTTACTGGATTCTTCTTTCTCTTCAAGCACAAAAGCACTGAACTTGCATGGGCAAAGACCCATTCACTGGACCCAAAAAGCAGCACCACCACCTTAGGGTGACTTTATGTGCATTGTATGCTGTGCACTTTGGGGCTAGATGTGTACATTGTCACTTTTTTTAAAAATAAGGAGCTATTTGATCACACTTGATCATCCACACAGCTGTATTTAATTCTTAGGTCATACAAGGCATATCAAACAACAACAAAACAAACACACACAAACCCCACAAAAACTACTGCCAGGGTTGGCTCAGCCACTGTATTCCCTTAGGAGATTGCTTTCCAAAAGTTCCCATGCTCTCAAGGAAATGGAAACTAGCTCATAGCCACAGTGGGAGGGAGAAGAGTTTAAAGACCCAGGACTGTTCTACTTACATTCATTATATGCTTTTCTTCATTCACCCTTAACTTCTTTGGAGAGGGAAGTCTCAAACACAGAGCACTCTTCCAGTGGGCCACTGGCAGGCACAGGGCTGTGCACCAGGGTCATTACGTCCCCTTCTCTGGCCCTGCCCCCCTCTTATTTGCAGAGGCTGAAGGAGAAACAGATTTTAGTATTTCTTAGTAACTGAGCAGAAAACAAACCAATGGCAGTTCTCCTTCAGGGGCATCTGTGTACAAGCAGAGCTGTACGAATTCTGGTGCAACTACATCTCTCTTCTGCTGGAAATACCACATGTAAAGTTTCAGGGAAGGGGTATTTAAATGGATCATGAGCAAATACCCAAGCTACTCTATTTTCTATGGTTCTGTTTGCTTGGGGGTTTTGTGTTTGGTTTTTTTGTTTAGGTCTTTTCTTCGGTTTGTTAGGGTTTTTTAATCCTATGAGATCCCATAAACAAGGCTAAAGACAGAGTCCCAAGTCCCCTCAAAATCAATCTTATACTAACCAGTTCTCACAGCTACATGGGCAGGCACAAGGAAAATGCTAGACAGGCTGTTCTTTACCACTAACACTAGTAGCTTCCAAAGATTCATGCAGGAAAAAACTCCCAGAACTATTTAATTATGGAAAATTTCTGAAATATTGGATCCCCACTTAAAGTACTTGACACCCAGTGTCATCAAACTGACTGAATTAGGTAATTCCAAGAGGGAAGCTATTCTTATTTATTTTAAAGGCTGTGTATCTTGTACATCACAAGCACTATGCCCTACAGCACCACAACAGCAGTCCACAGCTCTCCCCAGCTCCATTATGGCCAACAACAGCTCCACTATCACTGACCTGACACTAAGACTCTGCTTTTCTGACCTGCAGCAGAACTGTTTATCCCATGCTTTGACATGAACTTGGCTGGACAAGAGTCCCACTCACAAATGCCTGCTCATTTCCTGCACCTCACCAGCCACCCTGTCCTTCTGAAAGCAGGAAAGAAGGTCTCCTACTTGGACTTTGACTAAGCACAAATACCAAATCATGTTGAAGCACAGCTTAGAGAACAGCCTACAAAATCTACAACCAAAGTTGTCACAACTAGAATCTCGACAGACAAAAAAAATTAGCATCTTAGGAAATACTGGGAACTATGCTCCCAACATCAGGTTATACAATTAGAAGTGGAACAAAAGTCACATTTCTGTTGGTTTATTAAAAAAAAAAATTGGCTTCTTTCCCACACAGAGACATTTTTGAAAGACAAAAGATGCAACGGTATTTCTTTGGAGGACTTTAAGTTGCACAACCAGGTAAAGATTTTTTTAAGTTACTTTAGAAAAAAAAACAGTGGAAAAGACCTGGAAGAATTTTGTAACAAGTTACATGCTCTAAACACTTGAGGACGGCTTCCCAAGCTTCTCCTTCAAGATCCTATCAAAATTAGCTAAATCTCACAGGCCATGACATTTCATTGAAACAGGGTTCAGTTAAAACTATTTCAACAAGGTCCTTGGGAAACAAGCTGATAAACTTTGTATCAGTGATAAGAAAGCCTCTTGTCCTTAGTGGTATTACAGACTTTTCCCTGAAAACAAACAAACAAAAATCCTCTACTTATTCTGAAGCAATTGCTTTGTAGTATTTAGTACTTTCTACAAATAAGCATTGTAAAGCATTTTTTAAATGAAGCCAGTATACTTTCCCAACAACTCTGATTTGTCTCTAAAAATCTCAAGTTGACACATACAGTGAGGAGCAAAGCATATGCTCCATTTCAGAAATAAAACTGAGGCAAGAAGCTAACAAAGTCAGAAGACACACACCCCCTACACATATCATCTCCTCTCGCTGCCTGCAGCCTGTTCCAACCCATGCAAATAAACCACCGTCCAACAATCAGGCAGCCTCTACAGCTCCCCCTCCCCGCTCTCACCCACTTGTTCAGAGCTGGTGCTGGATACCATCCAGGAGAGCTAGCGAGCGTTCTGCCAGACTCTGCTTGCATGCCAACTTGGAAAACAGGCTGAAACACACTGGCTTTGCAGAACATGCACACAAACGTTGCAGTAAGTGGTTAAAGAAAATTTAAGAGGTGGGGGGCACAGAGCTGTGCAGCTCCAATCAAAAAAATCCCTATAATCTAAATGGATTTTGAGAGGCAGACTGCAATAGCACAGGTCACTTCAAGTTCACTAAAGTCCCAAAGGGAAGAGGAGAGGAAAGTACTATCACCAGGGAAACACCAGCTTGGAAAGAAGCACTCAATGCCCAGTGCTCCTCCTCTTTGCATTGCTGAAGGCTACAGCCCATGGACCAGTCTTAAGAGTACATCTACACCTGGTAACTTGACATGGACCCAAATCTACTCTCACACAAGACTTAGTCGTTGTTTGCTTTGTAAGCCAAGCCCTTGCTAAAAGGCCTCCTCAGTTTGAGCTCCATAGCAGAAGGGGACTTCAAGGCATGCTTTATGAACACCTGAGCTCCCAAAATGAGTATGATGCCACCCAACCCTCCAACAACTGCCCAGAGCTCATCTCTGTAGGCACAGACCAGACACTTTGAGGCAAGGGGTATACAGACCTCTCTGCCTGCTCTCAAAGGGGAACAGCAGGCATACATCTATTGTGCTTTCTCTGTGCTGGCTGTTCCTTTCCATCTGCCTTACCTAGGACCTGCCTGCTGCATTTCTGCAATTAACTACACAAAGTCATGCTCTGAATGCCATTTGTGTAGGGGGCTGTTCTGGAAGCAAAGATGACCACGGAGGAAACAGCAGGCTTACATAGCCACTTCACCCTGTATAGGCCATGAACCACTACAGCAGTGAGAGTCTGTGGAGCCCCCCTTTGCTGCATGGCACCATCACCCCATCCATAGCTGCAAGACTGCATCCCCAGAAACTATCACAACAACAGGGTTTCAGAGCTACAGGAGAAGAGGCAGGTATCTCTATGGTGCATCCACCTCACCCACTGAAGGCCCAGCCTCCTACATGCGAGATCCCCTTGGGTGCTTGGCTGAACATAGAGCTAATGACTCACTCGGCAGGGAAGGAAACCCTCTCCTAGCACATCCCTGCTGAGGAACCTGAGAGAAGAAACAGTAAATAGCATTCTATTCACTCATATTATCAGATTTAAATGCAAATCCTTGGAAGGAGAAGATAATTGCACACAATGGGTCCATATTTACAATCATTTTGCCAGCCACTGCTGCTGCCCGGGATGAAGCTGTTGCCTTTGTGCACGGAGTAGGGTGGTGGCACTTCAGCTGCAAATAGCTGGAACTGGTTTCACCAGAAAAACAAGGTACCTCTTCTGCCTTCCCAAGGCAAAGCCAGGACACATCTCAGGGAACCTCTGTGTGCTGACAGAGCAGCAAGATTTTGGGAGGTAAATCTGTATAGAAAAATACTCCCTGGTGATTTCTTGCTGTCTGAAAGCCAGTAAGAGACCTGAGACAGGCCTCCGGAAGGCCCTGGCAGAGCCTGAGTACCAGCGTGACTCAGGCCTCGGATGCAGCACAAGCATAAAGCGATTTAAGCACATTTCCTGTTTACAAGATAACACCACCTTCAGCTGATTGAACACCTGAGTCTGGAAGTCTGCAATTAGCAGTTAGGCTGATAAGTTCGGCTTCAAACACAAGTATTTATATAACTGCTACCAAGTACCTTGAGTTTCTTTGAAACATGTAAATTGTAATTAAGACGGTTAAGCAAGAAATTCAAGAGATTTGGACGCTTCCATAGAAAAACATCTTCCCCAACTCTAAACCAGAAACCAGGGTGCTTTTAGATCTTCCAGGAGGAAGGATGCTCTCAGATTTACTCAGCATCCTCATCGATACCATCTGTGGCTGGCAATAATTTCTTTTGGACCTGGTAGTAAAGTTATGCCTGTAACACCTCTACTAGAGAACGTGTTTCACCCTGCCTACCCAACACACTAGCACAAGCCAAGATCCAAAGAGTCTTAAGTGCCTAGATCCTTTTCATTTTAGGGAAAAATTGGTAATTCGCACCTACGTTCCCAGCTTTATGTTTGGGGTTTTTTAAAAGCAATTTTATCACAAGGATTGGTGATAAAATTCCTAAATGGATTAAAAAAGATTTAAAGGATTAGGAAAAAAACAAAATAGAAAGTCCCATATGTCAAGTTCTAAACCAAACTGAATACAAATAACCCAAGTGTGTTTATATAAACTCTGTAGTTACTATTTTAATTTTTTTTTTAATTGAAATGAGTTGGTCACCCTCCCAACACCAACTTAGCCTTTAGTTCAGATAAATTGCTCTCCCATTTTAGTTTCAAGTCTCGCAACTGCACTGCCCAGGTTTCAACAGCCACAAGCGTACTAATATGATGCAATGGCAATTAAAAGCTCAGTCAAGGTGATTTCCTTTTGGATAAAAAAATACATTCCATTCTGAACAGCAGTTTTCATCTGACTTATTTATTCCTACAGCATGCACGCTAAACAAATAGCCAATGTTAATTGTTAAGAATATCTGTTGCTTCACCTGATCTTCACTGCAGGCTTCCTAAGTAGTGAAAAAATTTCAACTGCTTGTATTTAGACTTACTTGATCCATTTAATGTGAGGTTAGGGGTGTGGTGGGGAAGAAACACAGATTGGGGACGGGGTACAGACTCAACGTCATGCAACAGAGTAACTAAAACCCCATTACTTCTGAAGTCTCATGTTCCTTAATTGCAACAAAGTCCTACCAACATTACTTCATACAAAAGTAGCTAAATAAAGAAGCAAACTAATGTCATACCTCAGTCACACTTCTCCCTCCTTACTCTTCCAGGATTGGATCTCTGATCTGTATTTCAATTTAGAACACTCCCCAAATATCAGTCAGAAAAAAAGGTGATGAGAGAAACAAACAATCCTCTTGGTAGCAAGAGTGACAGCAAGATATATTTTGAAAAAATAGGACCTGTCAAAAAGATTTATTCTACTTTCACTTAGCATTTCATAACTGACCGGTGCCATTTACTTTTCGACAATTCTTAGGATACATAAACATTCTGAATCAGGACTGCAGATCAGAAGCTACAACAGTAGTTACATAGTTAATGCACTAGTGACTGTAGCCAACTAAAACTCTGTTGGTATTAATTATACTAGTTATCTCATTAAGCCTGGAAATAGTCCTACCACGTTTGAAAGTGCATGGAAAATAGATCTCACCAAGCTACTGCCCCAAACCTATTTTTGTTGTGAAATACCTAATCTGATCTCTTCCTTTTCTACCTTATAAGCCAAACACAGATTTTACTCTTAGTCATTTCTGTATTAAAAGCTGCCACCAGACTTGATTGAACCATTCTCAGCAGAGACAGACCACACAATTCTTGAACATGACACAAAAATGGAATGCAAAGGGTTAGAAGTATTGGGAGAGACAGACCAGTAGGAGCTGACCAGAGCTACATACACAACATACTCATGGTCAGATACCTCCACTCATTCTGAACAATGGGCAGTATCTTGGGTCCCAGTGGGTGGAACAGCAGAAAGCAGAAACAGAGAGGTCATATGACGGTCCTGAATGACTTTATCTGTCATCGCTGTAGGGGCTTTAGGGGGTTGCAGTCACAAATACACAATCTGAGCGTGATGCCAAAGTGAAAGCTTGTGTGTGAATAACCCTAGTGGAGATTTAATGACTCAGACACTTCAATAAAAAAGCATTAACTAAAAGAACACTTACTCCATGTAATTTCTAAAATGCTGTCAATATCACCAAGAAATCTTGACGTATAATTACTGTATAGCCATCTGCTGCATAGGATGAAGCAAAATATAACTTCCAGAGTAGTCATTAGCAGAAAAGCCATATACTCTCATCTAGAATGCTCTTATGTTTTTAGATAGACAAGTGTAAGTCACAAATAATCTAAACCTGGACAAAACCTCAAATTTTGGATGTTTTGTTTGTTAGGGTTTTTTCTTTAAATATCTCCTGGAGAATTTTCTGCTCCTAGTTGCTGCTAATGACTTGGTTAGGTGTACATCCTACAGATTTTTAACTGTCTTCTTTCCATCCAAAGGGACACAAGCATCTCACCTGTAGTAGACTTCAAAGAGACATCACACCAGTGCTTGTTTGCAGATACACTAAAAAACAGCTGCAACTAAACCAAAGAGCAAGAAGGAACTTAACTTCCATCTTCTATATTTGCCTTGTAAAACTTTCATTCCATAAGCTACGAACTCCCCTCTCATTAAAAGGATATAATTCAATCAGCTCCATACTGGTTTTCTGAATTGTATTGCATTTCTGACTGTTTTGTTCCCAGTGATTTACAAAATAAGTATTTTTTAAAAAAAATTAAAGTATTTTCTTCCTCATCTATAAACTTAACTTTCAGGTTCTGGACTAATTCTTTGGGTGTGTGTAACAGTCATGCATATTGCATAGAATTTTCCACTGCTGTATCTGGGGAAAAGCTTATTTAGACAGGGCACCAAATCTTTGGGAGAACAGGCTGAAACTCAGTGGCAGTCAGACCTACCTCAGTGCTCAGCCTGGAGCCGCATCAACAGGATTAGAGAGATTCCCAGAGTGAAAATAAGTGAGAACACACTTTAGCCCCATCAGCCATGTGCAAGAGCTAGTCAGAGCTAAGTTTATCTTTACATTTTAAAACACTGCTTCTGTATCATCCGTGCTATCCCAGGACTTTAAAAAACCCAAACCACACCTGTTCTAGAGATTGTAGACAGGTAGCACTGGCACAGTGTTTATTTACAAGTACAGGAAAAGCTATTAATACTAAAGCTACAAGCTTTCAGGAAAAAAAACCAACAGTGTAAGCACGCTTAAGATCTTTATTCTATTCAGAGGCCTGCAGCATTTATCCAATTCTCACCCTCCTTAGCAGACTGCTTCCTATCACCAAGTAAGAAGGAAGCTAATAATTGTTCTCTGTTGTCAGAAACCATGATGTCCCTCCTTCGCAACCCAAGCATTTGGAGGCACAGATGAGAAGATTTCTTCAGAAGTAACATACCAAGTATACAGCACAGGAGATGAGGCAACAGTCAGAGGTCCTTAAATACCAGTCTGTCAAAACATAGTTACTGATTTAACAAGCCCAGTAAACCATTCCTGGGGTGAACATTGGTCTTCAGAGAAAGGTGGAAGGAACATTCAAACAACTCTAGATGCAAGAAATACTTCGTCTAACCCTTACAAGTCTTGGGCCCAAAGTATGTCAGCTTGTATCTGTGCTGCACTAAGTTATCTTCCAAATTATAATGTATACCTCCATCCCTCCTGTGTAGGTTTGAGTCATATATGTTTATTGTGTTCTTGGCATACATACTCTCACACGCTCCCACAGACTAGTTCTCCCATAGAAACCAAACCTGTGTTAGTTAAAACTCAAAATCCTTTTCTAAACCCTGTGCAACCTCACTTGTTCTTGTGTCATGAAAAATAAAAGGCTTACTTTCACTTCTCACTGTATCATTTGCTTGCTTCTTTTGTCACACTCCTTCACGCTGACCAATTCTGTAACTGGCATTACATTTCTATCAAACTGGCTTTTTAAAAGCCTCTTTTGTTATCTTTCCAGCACCTTCTTGGCACCTCACATTTCCAAAATCTTAAACAAGCCGTCCAGATAAAAGCAATTTTCTGAGATGCTCCTGTCATTTCAGCTCTTTCCACCTACCTTTTCACAAAGGACTTACTTTTTTATTCTTTCTTTCCACGGGCATTCTTCTTTTAGTAGACACATATAAACTTTCTTTGACTGTTTATTAATAGAAACTAGAGTTCCCAGAGAGAAGACCTTATTTTTGATGCAAGAATCCTTTTCATTAGCTTCCTCATTCACCTTTACTGTCTTCATCACAGTAGAACTCTATTTTTGTGGGTTTCTTCACAGGATGAAATGTGAATTCAGAATCTTGAGATAGAGCTTCCAGATGTAACTTGATTTCCAAAGCATCTTTGACTTTCATCATTTCTACTTGCAGCTGCCAGAACTAGAACCATTTAATCAAAAGTAGATGCGAGCTTTCCAGGTTCCAGTAAAGAGGGAAACACCTGAGATTACGTTCACAAACTTTTCTTCCTCCAGTGAGGTAATAAAAGACTAGCTCTGTCCACCTCCAGTGAATAGTCTTCAAAAAACCCCCAAAAAAAAACAAAACTCAAAACCAAAAGTCCACCCACCTTCAGAACAGCAGTTAGTAGCACTATCAGCTTAAGAGCTGCTTACAGTAGTACAGGAAAACAATTCTCTCTCAATTTTTTTTCAATAAAGCTATACAAAGTATTCCTTTTGTTTTTTAAGAGATGGAGAAAAAAACCATGCATTGTAGGATTTTCTTCATTTCTTCCCTTCCTGCTACCTTTCCTTCTCCCCACTCACCATAGTCAGAAAAGAGATTGTATCCCAGCAGCTCCCAGCCCTAGCTTGCTGCTAATTACATGTGCTCACAGCACCTACTGAGCATTCATGATACCTGGCCTGACTTCCAGAGGCATGGCACAACTGCCTACTCCCACTCAAATCCATGAAAAATTGAAGTCAAACCAGTCAGGCTTTAACATCCGCATTTGGTTTCTATCATCAGAGAAGCAAGAGTATATACTTAAAAGACATGAGTCCTCGGAGCACACCGAAGACGTCAGAAACGTGCAACTTCTCAAACCTAATAACCCTGGCAACCAAAGCTGATCCCTGGAAGCTACCGCAGGCTAGCCTTGCCATTGTAGCAATTCCTTAGTTCTACTGAGTAGGAAGGAGCATAACAATCCCACACCTGCCACAGGACACAGATCACCCTTTGTCAAATGTTAATGACACATGCTTTGCACACTGCAACAAGCTGCCTTCCATGTTATCACCTACACATTTAACTATGACTCAGTATTTAGGGAGTTTTAATGATTTGTTTATATACTCAGCGGCTGATCTTAAATCATGGACGTTATTAAAGCACACTTTCTGTCTAGAAAAGCAGGAAACATGCCAGTGACAATGTTTTAATTAGAAGAACTTAATTTTCACCTTGAATTTGTGACGTTCTACCTCTTGCTACTTCTAAGTTCAGACTCCTTAAGCTGGAGGAAGTGAGCGCCACAGCCTCTTAGAACCAGACTGATGGAGGTTTTAAAAAATGCTCAGTCACATAAAGAGTATAGAATTTTACAGGCCACAGCTCTATCTCACAAGAGGCAAGTATTTACACAATTCCTTTGTTTTAACGGGAAGGTCTTATTTGCAGAACCAGATAAACGCAGACTTCAAACAGACACCAAGGTCTTGAAGTATAAATCATAGACAGAGGGCAGCTATTTAATGATACTGAGAACACCTCACACTCTCTTAGCAGCTGCCACTGTGCTGCAGAATCCTATTGCCCTGAAGTCTGCAGGCACACGTTACTATGGAAAGTGGGAAGCGGCACTGTGAGGATACACAACACCCTGCACCTTATGTGCCCTAAAGCTCTGTTCAAAGAAACTTAAAACTTTTGGCACATGTCTCAAACCTAAAAATGCAAAGCCATTAGCACAGTTACATCCCTCACATATTATACTTTCAGACAGCAACTCTGCCAATCTTATCAAGGAAAGACTAACTGCAAGACCTACGAATTGACCTCAAGACCTAAACAGGTTCCTTCCTCACATAAGCTACCAACTGCACTAATGGTTGTATGCAAGCCATCAAGGGAAGGGTTAGCCTTGCCATCTAACGAGAGCACAGCTGGCAGTTACCACGTCTGTGCAGCATGTCTTCCTATTGATTCAATTACAGAGACACAGCTGGGCACAGGCAGAACAGCCCTGTGTCCTCTTTATCACTGCAGGAACACTGGAGAAAATACCGAATGATCCAAGCACTGAGTCTCTAGCAACACAATTCTGGGACCTGCTGGGACTCATTTGGCCTGTCCCACCTCCATGGGCCTCAGACTAATGTTACTCAGTTTAAAAGTGCACCTGCATTTTGGGGGAAGTTTATGGTAGAGCCAGAGATAGACACACAATTAACGTTCTGACCTTAGTTTGAACAGGAGGGATGTACAAGCTACCTTTATTTAATAAGGAGTTGGGAAATCCGACACCCCAGTTTTGCTCACAGCTTTGCCACACGTTCCGTATGGCCTTTGCTAATCTTTCACCTGCTGAGCACAATGAACACTCCAATAACCTCATCAGGACGACGGAGTAGTCTAGATGTTCCCATACACAAGCTGAAGCACATCAATCTACTGAGGTCACCTGATGCAGAAACCAAGTCAGACTACCAGAGCTGTAAGGAAGGGAATCAAGTCTCTCACGAGATCAGGTGCTACCCTGCCTGTGTGGCTGCACACACAAGTGTTACCCTGTCCTACCAAACAGCAGCAACCCATCCACCAAACTAACAGCAAAACACATGTGTTAAGTCTCCACCCATACATCTACCTTCTCTCATGACACTGGGGAAAAAAAATAATCCATCAGAAGCATGAACAATAATGTTTATTATTACACCTTCCAATTTCAGTGAGATATCCCCCTGGACAGAAGCAAAATGAAACCCCTCCTTTCTGCCCTTCGTATTCACAAATTCTATTCTTTACACAGAACACCTGAAGCTTATTTACTCTTGTGGAAAACACATTTACTTGACAAAAAACAGACACTAGGAAAGCACATCACAACTACCCAACACTGAGAATCAAAATTCAGCCCTTACTAGTGTCAAAAACCATCAACAATGTCTTTATAAAGGCATAAAGAGACATTGGATAGATTAATGAACCATGGAAGGAAGCGAGAGACAGGACTGGGCACAGAAGCCAGAAGGCCTGTCACTAACTTGATACATGACATCAGGTAAACAACTTCATCTCCTCTCAGTCTCAGCTTACACTTTAGTAAGCTGATAATGATAAAATTACCTACCTCACTACATGGGTGGAGAATGCTTTACTAATTCATGACTACAAAGAAACTTGAGAGCAGCAGATATAAAGCTAGTACATACACGCACATAAAAAGTAAAAATATATATAATTTTTATATAAAACATAATTTAGAAGAAAGATGGACTACATTACCCAAAAGCTCCAGTCAGCACTCCAACTGTATTGAGCAGGACCCTGCATTTTCTCTGTGCACGAACTAAGAGGCTCCTCTGAATCAGCAAGTAGCTGGCTAATAAGACCATGATCCACTTCATGAACTTCCTGTGAACAAAGCAGCAAGGTATGTAATTCAACAACAGAGGAGAAAGGTGAAATAAGATGGCTAATCCATTTAACAACTCTATATTAAACTAAACTTGACAAGCTAGCTTCACCAAGGTGAGTGGCGCAAAAATACTTCCCACTGACAGCCTTTTCATTGATTTTACTTTTTTTCTGGAGTGTACTACTTTTAACTGTTACTTGCATTTTTTTACCAGGCTATTTTATCTCTGCAGCAGCCTTCAACTTGCTCACTGAAGCTGCACAGACATTTAGAGCCAGAATAACATCAACAGGAGACACCAGTGCACAACATGCAGCACGTCTCCAGACTCTGTGAGACCTTTCAAAACTTGAGAAAGGTCATGCAGGTGTAGCATTTGCCAAAGGAGTGACATTGATTATTGATCATTATAATACAAATACAACAAACAGTGTAATATTAATTATCAATATTTGCTGTATATTTTGATATTTCTAGGGAATATTACACTATAAGTTGTATATTTTGTCACATATGAATATGAACATGACACTTCAGCAGCAAAGAGTCCTACTCATATCGCTTATTACAAAGATAAGCACTATTCCATAGAGCTTCCCCTTGATATCAGTGCTCCTCACTCTGGAGGTCGGTTTTACTCTACGAAAGGAAACAGCCACAGGAACACACTTGTCCCAAGCCACCTAACAAGATGGGACAAAGCCAGTCCAGGGCCGTTAACTGATCACTAACACCACCTGTACTACTGGATCCATCAATGAGAGACGAAGCTGGGTTCTGAGTCCAGAATGACTCAAAACCGAAGCAATGCTGGCACAGACGCATGCCCGGGGCTCGACGGGTGCGAGCACCCCGCCAGCAGGCCAGCGCTCCCCAAGGGCTCCAGCCGAACCCGCGGCCCAGGCCGGGGGGCAAGAGAAGAGAGCCGGGTGAGGCAGCAAGCGCTCACCGCCCCGAGGAGACACCCCAGGCTACGTGGCGTGACACTGAAGGGCTGCTCGGCGAAGGTTTTCCACGCGAACACACGAACTCGCTTACAACTTCCACCAGCTGCTTCTCACCACCCGCCCCGGCTTCCCGCACAGACCCGTTAGGGCCACGGGAAGAGACGCTCCCCACCCACCATATCGCTGGAGTTAAGCGGCTGTCACAGCAACCCCAAAGCCTCCTCCCCGCAGCGCGGCTGGGTCTCTTCCCAGGTGGCTCTCGACTTCTGCCGGGAGCCGCGGCAACCCCCGCGGGACGCCCGCCGCCCCTCCACACCAGGGGCCCACAGCGCAGGCGCCTGGCGAGCCCGGAGGGCCCCCGTCACCCTCCGGCCGTGCCCGCCTCGCCTCAAAAAAAAACTTTCGGGGCGGTGGGTGAAGGCGGCCCCGCACCCCCGGGCGGTGCTTCCTAGCACTGCCTGCGGGGGACATCCCACCGCCGGGCCTCCGAAGCAGCCCCTCGGCCTCGGTCCGCCTGCCCCATCCCACCTCTCGGGAGAAGGAGTGGGGCTCCCACACCNCCCCCCCCCCCCCCCCCCCCCCCCCCCCCCCGCACCTGCCTGCGCAGCCCGCCGCCGGCCGGCTCGCCCAGGGGGGCGGCTCGGCGGCGGGGCAACAGCCGGGGGCATGGAGCCCACCGGAGGGGCGGGCAAGGGCTGGCGGGTAACGGGCAAACCGCGGCCGCGGCGCTTACCATAGAGGGGGGCGAGGGCGGCGCGGCGCCCACTAACTGCCTCAGCGGGGCGCACGGCGGGGCCGCGGCCGCCATTTTAAGGGGCAGGGGCAC
>VZTU01012166.1:267009-279474 GCA_013400835.1 Zapornia atra
CGGGGCGCGGACCCGAGGCGGGAGGCGGTTGCCAAGGGCGAGCGCCGTCGCAGCCGCTCCTCAGGAGGGAAAAGCCGCCTGGGAGCGGAGAGGGCCGCGGCGCCTCTGTTCCCTTCTTCGTCCAGCTCAGGAAACCTCTCTGCGGCTTCCAGCGGGGTTAATTAGGAAGCCTCCGAGCCGCTAGAAAGTTTGAGGACTGTAGCAGAAAAAGTTCCGGGCTGTGGGGAGTCGTCCGGAGCCGGGGGTGGCGGCGTTAGCAGTCTCCCTTCTGAGGGAAAGCCCCGCGGCCCGCCGGCCACAACCCCGGCAACTGATCAAACAGCATCCGAGTAGCAAAAGAAGATCTTAAATCTGACGGGGCGGGGGGGTGACGGGGTTTAGGGTTCAACGGAAAATACCGCCGAGAGGCCGCTCCAGGGGGACACCTAGGGGGAGAGAGAAGAAGGGAAGCCCGCCCTCCGCTGCGCGCTCTTCAGGCGCCCCGGGCCCGGCTAGCGCTGCCGCTGCGATGCCCCGCAGGGAGAACCTGCGGTCTGAGGGTCCGGCTGGGGCCAGACACAGCGCGTCCTCACCCGCCGTCGGCGCGTACAGATGGGCCTGTGCCGCTTTGCTCTGCCCCGCGGGTGTTTGCGGGAGGAGCAGGCAGGAGGCCTGCCTCTACCCCACTGCAGTTCGGGCCAGCTGCAGGCCGGGCGCGGGCTGGGGTGAAATGAAAGAAGTGTTGGGGCATTCAGATAACCGAAGGTTCTCGGCTTTAAAGCTGGTGAGCAGCTTGAAGTTTTTTTCTGAGGAGCACCCTGTGGTTTTAAAAGCCGGCTCCAAGTTAGCATCAAACGTCGCCCCTTAAATCAGGGGATCCAACCGGAGCCATGATGGCTTTCAGATTTGTGCCTTCAAATCACTTTGCAGGAAGACAAAAGGAGCCCCCATCTCATGAAAAGAAACCTCTGCCTTGCAGGGCGACTGGCTGGTATGCGATGAAAAGGGATGGCTCCCGGGGAAGGAGGAGTGGCCCGAGGAGTACACCAAAGTAGTAGGCCAAAGAGTAGAGCAGCCTCGCACAGCAGCACTGTTTCTTCCTGCTGTCCCTTTTTTATCACCACTTTCCCAGAGGCTCTCCCTGGGCAGACATCTCCAGGCCCTGTGATACCTGCCCACTGATAGATTAGCAAAGATGCCCTAAATCCCCATGGCTGATGTCCAACAGCCATCAGCCCAGATAGGACAGCTCTAACATCGTTGACTCTCGTTTTCCAAAATTTACATGAAAGAGTAAAAAGGAATGCATGTTTTACATTGGTTTTATTGCTTGCTTTCTTGGTTTGGACCTCCAAACCTCAAAATTTTCATGCTTTTCTCAACAGCACTCAGGAGACCGGCTTACTTTTCTTTTTGTCCAGAAGTTGAGATTCTCTCTGAATCATATTGGGTGGTTCAAGTGGAAGAAGCTTCTTGTTCAACTGATGGCTGCCAGCAACACTAAAATCCCTTTGTATTCCCTTGGTTAAAAGCTGGCTGACCTGACAGTTTTGCATAGGCACAATCTGTTTAATGGAGGATTCACAAGAGAATTGCTGTTGAAAGATGAAATCAACATAAACAGCATTTGCAGGAACAATGGTAGTATGTCCATCACAACACACTTGAAGGTTTTTTAGAAACGCACTGAATACTTGGATTTGAATCAGGCACTGGTTGGAACGCCTTTGGTCCAGCTCCATCTTCCCACACTAACTTCTCCGAATCAGTCCCGGATAGTACTCTGAGCCAGTAACTCAGTCCCTGTTCCTCTTGATCTGTCAGGCACCTTTGACTTTACTGGTTATTCCCTCCTGAAACTCTTGATTGTTTTTGACTCATGTAACTTCTTTCCTTTCACAGATATTTTGGGTTTGCTCACTAGCACTCTGGCAGTATTTCCTTAAGAAATCCCTGACAATCTACCATCCAGCTTTCAGTGGAAGCGCTATGATGCTCTGCCCTTGCTCCCAGTTCCCTTCTTAATATATAGTTTACTTTGGAGCGATTCCTGCCTGGTAATCCCAGGTCTTCCCACTTTCCCAACCCATTTCAGAGAAGAAATATTTACCTTTTATGTTCCTTTAGCCATATTCCCTCTAGCCTATCCTGCTTTCACTTGATACAGCTGTCACCTCATCAAAGCTAGAGCAACAAGTGGTCGCTCAAGGGATGAGCTGTTCCTCCTGACCTTAAAATTTTGCAAGTCAGATGTGGAATTTCTCAAAGCAGTTATTGTGGAGCATCCATATACAAAGATGGAGATCACAGAATTTATTAAAAGCATGTTCAAGAAAGCCATATGACAGCAGCATGATGACAGATTACCTTAAGGTGTGGTGGGAGCTTTTTTGGGGTCCTTTTTGCTTTCAAATGCAAAGAAAAGCAGCAACACTCCTGCCTCTTCCAGATGAATTGTGCTTTGTGTGTGCTTTAATGGATATGGAATTGAGTCTTCACTCGATACTCAAGTACAATTATCTGAAAAATCTGGAAGATATGCAGAATTCTTAGGTAAGGTGTGCCACAATCCCTAATCCTGTATGTGAGGGAAGAGGTGCCAGCCAGCCAGTGAGAGCAGCATGTACAGCAGTAGCACAGCGGGCTGGGAAATACATTTTACCTATACCCACTCTGTGAATATAGCCATAAACTGAACTACTGTAACTTCCTTCCATTGGTGTGTTAGGATGATAGGAGTCCAGCTGCTCAGAAAAAGCCAATGTTCTCTCTCTTCTCACTTCCTCTCAGGAGGGCTTCAGCTGAGTAGAGGTCTCCTGAATATCAGGCTATTCTGTACTCAGCCCAAAGTTCTGGTTTACACAAGGCCAAAGCAAAACCCAAACAGATTACCTTCCCTCTGCTCTCAGGGCTTTTTCTCCATCTACTTTATGAGGGATCGGAACAGCCCCCAGGAAGTCATTGTTGTCAGCTCAAACATGGCTGTCATCCAGGAAAGCAGCACTGTAACCTCAAAGCTGTGGTAAGTTTAGTAAGTGTGACATTCACTGGGCAGAATGTGAGGTCATGTTGCAGTAACACACACACACTTTTCTGGTCCCTACTACCGGAGGGAGAGACGGTGAGGCCATATACTTCAGTAACTATGAGCCAGCACATCGGGAAGCTCTGTAGATCTGCAGTGTCTTTGTTCCTCCTCTTTTTGTTGGTGGGTGAGTACTAAACCAACTTCCTTGATGGGAAGAAATGTAGCTTATTCCTAGAGTTTGGCTTGGGAGCCTCTGTGTTTTTTCTCAAAGCTGCTTTCTGCCAAGGGCTTCCTTAGGACGCAGGGAAACTCTATCTAGTGATGTGCACTGCGTTAAAGCATGCTTTTCTTTAGAGATACATTCCTGTTTAGCTAACAGAAATGTTCAGAAAGAGTATGTTTGCCTGTCTTTTTTCAAGAAGACAGGCTGTATATCGTCATTGCTGGAAGTTTCATTTCTATTCTGGTTCTCTGATGTATTAGCAACCGGTTATTGTCGCAAGGTAGTTATTCATATCCGTTTGTGAAAGCCACCTCAGTCCGGGGCAAATGTGATATAAATTAAGATGAGCAATGTGCAGTAATTGGTCATTTAATCATAGACAGCCGGGAGCTGGGTGCAGCTTGTGTAGCACCCTCATGGCACCAGTCCAGTGTGAAGTTGAGCTCTAAAGCTAACGAAACCATCTGAAAGTCATTCCAGCATGAGAGGATTTTTATGTGGGTTGGAAATCGAGCCCTGTTTGCCCCCCAACCTCTCCTCCGTCTATTTGTGTGAACAAAGGAGAAGAGGCTCAACTAGAAAGGTCAGATTCTGCACGGACCTCCAGCCAACATTTTGGTTCCCCAGTGCAGTTGGCAGCTGGCAGAAGATGCTTGCAAGGCTGCCTGGGTTTCCTTCAGGTAGCAAAGAGGAAGCCAGGGGCTCTGGAACTGGAATAGAGCACTTCTTGTGACTTTTCATTCACAACAACTGAGCTGGCCTTACATGGCAAAGTAATTCAGATTACGTAAGGGGGAGGCTGATGGCTTAGTAGGTGCCCTATTAGTACCGGCAACAGTGGAGCACACTGTCACATTACAGGGAGTCCCAGAGAGCTTTCTCCCCTCATGGTTGAAAACTGGCTCTGAACTACCCACTTCATATGACAATGACCTATTAGATCATTTAACCATTTTTCCAGGTCAAGACAAGATCACGCATGCTGTATTTCTCTGTACTCTGCCTAGCTCAAGTGCTTTCACCAAAAATCCCTGCCTTCCTCTCCATCTGGGATTGAGCCCTACAACCTGAGTGACAGGGAGCCTACACATCACTCTGCTAATGAAGCGACTGACTTAAAAAGAGCTTTGTAGCAGAGTCAACAAGGCATTTGGTATGGTATGCTCCCAGATGCCAGTATGATAAGGGCATTGTGTATTTGAATGCCAGTGATCTAGTATGTTCCAGTTTTGCAACCTTACAAAAGGAAAAGACAGAAAGAACGGAAGAAAAATAGAGTCTGGGCTGTGACCTTCTCAGTGAAACTCCCGAGCCGAGCTGTGGTGAAACATACAGCCCACTCCTCTTGTGTTTTGATTTTCCAAATTAGCTTTAAGTTACATGATTTGTATTGGATCAAAGGTGCGGGATAACACAGATGACGAGGCCAGTTCTTTCATGATAGGAGGTACAAACAGAAGCTATGATGAACAGAGGCCACATCAAAGCACATTGTTCCTGCTTAGTTATGTTCTCTATGCCACTGAGTGGCTGTGTAAAAATGATACCATTAGGAAATGGTAAAATTTAAATTAAGTAGTAAATTAGTAGGAAAAAAAATTATACATTAGTTAAAGGAATCAAAATGATTATGTGACTCAAAATAATAATGTGTATGGTAAGGCTAGAATACTCATAGTGGAAAAGAAATTCTGTGGCAGTTCCTGGAAAACAAGGTAGCAGTAGCACATACCGCTCTAGCCAAGGCAGCAGTATCCAGTGGAGATAATGGTTAATGAACAGAGCTTTAGAAAAGTGGGCTCATTATGAAACTGCTCGCATTCTGTCTAACAATTAACCAAATATATCACATCAGAATATTTGGTGCACAGAGATGGTAATACGTTGAGCTACCAACCAGCTTTGTCAAGTATTTCAACTATGTACTTTTCAAAGTACCTTGTCAAGATACTTTAACTTTTATGACTGCTGCATCGATATACTATTATCTAACTGGAAAGAGAAAGCTTGGACTTCAGAAGCTCCAGTGGTCTTGTTGGTAAGGTTATGTATGAACATGAGGATAATATCTCATCCAGTGTCTTTAATAAGAACTACTCATTTTAGGGTGCTGGATCCAAAACTACAATAATGTTCAGGTACCTAATTCTCAGGCATCCTGTCCCCATGGATCAGATCAGGTACAGAGCCAAAATTCTCACTTGGAGGTGAAAGCATTGAGCACCAAACAGCTCCCAAGTTTTTTCACATGCTAGTGAAAAAAGTTTCACAGCCAGCTTTTATTGTCTATATTTTCACACCCATCTGTGAGTTATCTCCGGTCTGCTATTTAAACCCCACCCTAAAGCACCTGGAACAGCAGGGCTCTGCCACCAGACAGGAGCTGTCAGTGCTAATAACAACTATGAATGCAATTGTGGTTTTGTGCACAGCCATGCCTGGAGGAGCCACTCAAGTAACTTGCAAACCGATCATCAAGAGGTTTGGTTTTCCATTGCCTTGAGACACTTGTCCTTGAGCATAGAGAGGCTGTTGTCATTGTCAAGCTTTACCAGGCCCATACAATAGCGTCTCACACCCTTTGGATGGCAATGAAGGACTTGAGACAATGGAAAATCAAGACCTTCACTGTGGAATGGTCCGTGATCACTGAGAAGGCACCCACTAGTCTGAAGGGAGACTATTTCACTTGAAGAAAGTAGAACAGCGGAAGAAACTTTTCCAAAATTGTGTTTGAACTCTTTCTTGGTGACAGCTGTTGGCTTGCTTATTTTTAAGAGTTTGTATTTCCTTCTTTTTGAGACAGCAACTATTCTTCCCATCTTCTCAAGCCCAGGCTCACTTCCAGAAATGAGATCCACTCACACTGCTCTTAGCTTGAGGCTGTTTCATACTATGATTAGCAGCTGAGCGAGAGAAGGCAGGTTTAAGTCTGTGCTATCGGAGTGTTGGCCATATTTTTCTGACAAAGGCTAGCAGGACAATGTGGTCCCTTCAAGGCAAATAGATGTCACCCCCAGTATCAATACTCCAGGTCACTGGGGTAGATGGGATCTGCTGGGAGTTCCGTCTCTGGCAGTGGAGATTCTTCCCACAATTTCAAGATTTCCTATCCTGAAAATGGAAAGTGCATGCCAAAACTTCTGAGAAGCTCACACGATGCTTTGCGATGCAGGCTGTTGCTTTAGGATACACAGACACTCGCTGTACTCAGAACAGAGCTGCCTCTGCCTAAGTGTACATGCGTGTTTTGCTTTGCCTCAAGAGCCATTGAGGCAGGAGCATCCCGATTGGAGACTTTTTGGGGTGGGAAGAAAGCAGTTAGTCTTCCAGGTGAAAATAGGGCTGAACGGACTCTGAATTTCACCCAAAGCCATTGGATGATGACATCAATCTTACTCTGGTATGGCAGTAGAAAAGAACTGATGGTTGGGAAAAGACCCATCTGTACGTGTGAACATAATTGCAGAATCGTAGGGGTTGGAAAGGACTTCAAGAGATCATTGGGTCCAACCCCCCTGCCAAAGCAGGTTCCCTAGGACAGAATATAAGCAGGAACTAGGAAAAAAAGATCCCTATCCTCATAATAGTGACTACCCTCAAGTCCCAATTCCAGGAGTCATTCTGTATTCTGGTTAGAAGCCAGGAGCAGCTGGAAGGTTTATCTTCCTGTAAACCTCAACCCTCCTGTTCTTATTCTTTCCTGGTACAGATGTCCATGTTAGTGGTGGAAGTGCAAGCAAGGAGAATGGAGATGTAACTCGTACAACAGCGCAGCCTTCGTTGCTGACAACACCTGAGCCATGGCACCTTTGGGTGACACAAACACCAGCCAAGGAAAAAGCCAAAGAGGGTGAAACTGTGGTCTTAAATTGCCACTTTAACAGTCCACGACATCCCTCCCTGACTGACCTGATGGTGAAGTGGTACAAAGAAGATGAAAAGGGGCAGATGGACCTGCTAGAAAACAATGTGACCGTCTTGCCAAATAACTCCAGGATTTTCATGAGGGGAGACTTGTCCCAAGGAGATGCCTCCCTGGTGATCCTCAACGTGACAACCAGTGACCACGGCATTTATTTCTGTGAGGTTGCAATTCGAAACGGGACGATGGCGACAGGAGATGGTACAAAGCTCAGGATCAGGAGGGCTCTGGGTAATATTTGATGTTATTTACTTCTTTTTTGCCCCTCTTTCTCCTCCAAAGCTGGTCTACACACTCACCAAAAGAGGGAAGTTGGCTTGTTTGTCCTCTAGCAGGTGGGGCCTGGTGTCATAGAGTGCAGCCGCTCTGTAGCATTTCTCCGTGTTTTCGCTAGGCCAGCTGATTTGCTTGGCTTGCCTTTATAAACAGTCACACGAGTATCACTATAAGGAAGGGCATTTACAACCAAACAAAGAAGGAATAATTTTGATAATTAAAGTCAGAGCCAAGAGCGAAACAGTCAGACAAGTTCTCTTGTACTCAGAGCTCTGTTTGGCAGAACTCCGATGAGTGACAGGTGTCAAGATACCATCTCAGCTCCAAACTTTCTCCTTTTTTTTTTGACATTATTTCTGTTCAACCCGCTAACTTGCAAATTCATTCCTCAACTCTGGATGACAAAAGTAATCCCCCAGTAAACATGAGGATCACATTATATCATTTCCAGTTAACGTCAACCACATTAAAATCAAAGTAGCATTAAAAGTGCTACCCTCCTGAGTAGGCACCAGGCATGTTAAGTGAGGAGATGACTTGCTTTGCCTTTACCAGCTTGAAACGTCAAAGCAGCTTTCCTTTTTATCTAGGCTAAACACATGCCAGTCCCAACAAACCACATCAGGGCATTTATTATCTTCTCAACTAATTAAGAAAAAAAAAATAATACCTTCCATGGCAAGAGTAAATTACACAAGTGCCATTTCCCCCTTGTTCATCACCAAAGGTTCTATCCAGCTCCCGGAGTATTCATGAAGCGTTTGCCTTTCTGAGCCAGAGTTCTTCTATCACTAATTTTTATAAAGCTACTCGGTTTAAACCGTGGTGCTACCAAGGCCTGAGGGCTGTGCCCTCCTGCCAGGGCTTGGTCCTGTGCCTAATGAGGTCTCCCCTTGGCTTGATCTCGCCGCCTCAGCAGCGCAGGCCCCTCCTGCAGTCTCTGCGCCCCGGCCAGTGTAATTGCCTTTCCCCAGAAGATGAAATAACGTCGCTTCCGCGCTACGCCTGAATTCAAGAGACAAGAGAACATGAGAAATATAATTAATAAGGGAATGTAACGTGCCACAAGTCAAACTGTCAAAAAACTTATCTAAAATTAAAAAGACAAATTAGCCAACTCTGTTAACTTGTCCGTTACAGGAAGCAAGCGGCATACATTTTGAAGGAAGGTAATCATGCTTCTGCAGTACTTTTGTTAGGCTCATGACCAGCCCCACAACAGGATTTAAGTCCAGGCTGCCCCCCTGTGGGTGGGACAGGGGAGGAGTGGGCTTTTTGCCGATGAGCTATGGCTGGTTCACAGAATGCCCCTCCATTCGGCTAGGTGGCACAGAGTGGCGGCTGCTTCTGTGAATGGGCGGCCTGATGCTTGGAGATCTCTGTGTGGATGTGGTAGCAAAACCATCCAGATTTTCTAGTGAAGCTTAAACATAACCACATAGATGCAGTGAGTGCCGTGTAGTACCGTCACTGTAGATAAACCCAGAAGGCTTTTAATCATTCTTTCCTTTCCTGGGTGATTCACATGGCAAAGGGACTACCATGAGCATGAGGTTGTGACCTAAAACCTGGTCAGGTCAGTTGTGCACTATTGCTCAGACAGTTTTCCTCTCTCTGAAGAGACATTCTTACTCTGGCTGACTCTAAGCTACAGAGCAGATGCTCTCTATGATGCTTCCCATAATGTGCATTAACAGTCCATTCTACTGGGCTCACCTGACCACAGGCTCTTCTTGAATCATCCTTCAGTCCCAACAAGCAATAAAGTCGGAATGCCGACGTGCTCTGATCTCAAAGAAAATGGGATCATCCCATGTCTGCCATGCAACAGTTGCCAAAGAGCAACTAATCAAAGACAGACTTCAGTGGGGTTCTGCCCACCCTCTGGTGCTGTTTCCTCTGGAGGTAGATCAGGAAACGGACCACTTTCTCAAAATTGTCAGAGTATTTTTTTCCATTTGACAAGAAACATAGAGGCATGAGTCCCATTAATTCAGGCATGGGGGGGGTCTTTTGCCATTCCATAGCATCCAGCTGGTTGGGAAGATTGCTAGGGAGATGGGGCTGCCTTATCTCTAAATCCCCAGAAAGCACAACAGCTTACTGCATAGGGATGGAAAAAATCAATAGCTCTGTAGTCCAATACACCCTCTCCCGTGTAGAAGCCCATGATTTCATGTCAGACAAGGAATCAGCATAATCAATACTGTAGTAAGTAGCTTCCTCTGCAGCTACTGCAGAGAATGTGCTGGCTGCGCTGCATATGCTTGCCTGGATGGCATGTCACGTTACTCTCTCTACCTGCCCTTCTCCCCCAGGCTTGTTTGGTATAGAAGAGTCCATTGGAACAATCATCGGGGTGGTGGCAGCTGGTGTCGGAGGCATCGTCATTCTGATCATTGTTTTAACCCCCCAGCTGAGGAGGTGCGTCCTCTGCATGAGGCAAGGCTCTCGCCAAGGTAAGGAACTCAAGCCAAAGCCTGGAATCCCTTGCTAGAAAGATGAACCCAGTTGCCTTTTTTTTTAAAAAATGAAAGAAAACAAAGAGGAATTTGCCATTTACTTACCCCTGGTCAGACACAGGACACTGGTTCAGGGAAGAAGCAGGGTGGATGGAACTCTAACAGGGCTGTCTCTGTATTCCATCTCTTTGTCAAGTGGTTCTTTCTTTGGGTGGAGCTTCATCCGTGGGCCTAATGAGTTACTTGTAAACATAACAACAGGATCTTCTTCTTTAAGTGACACTTTTGGCAATGTTCAGTGAGATGCTGCTGCTGCTTTTGACAAAAAGTCCTCTATCTCCTCTGGTTCTTTAAGGTTTATGCTGAAGCACGGTTCTTCCTCCCACCAACCACATGTGTGGTATTCTTGTAACACCTGTGCACAGAAAGCCTGTGGTGGCCTAGGCATGTGTTTGAGGTGTGAGTTGTAAAGCCCAGGAATATCTTTTATTAGACCAGCAGGTTATGCTGGGGAAACTAGGTGTTTTTCTGTTGAAACTAGGTGTTTTCTGACACACACGAACCACAGAAACTAGGCTGATGTACCCCAAAGCTCATCTGTTTTTTCCAGCTCCATCAGCTGGTCTAATACAAGTAGACCGACACTGCAGGCTGGATTTTGGAACAAGCTTAGTTCCCATTTTGTGCAACCCAAGATGTGGTGTGCGGTTCAGAGTCGCTGCTTTCAGAGGGGAGCCGTGCGACTTGCACCTCTTCTCCCCCCCGCCCCCCGCCCCGCGCTCGGAGATCTTGCTCGGCCTGCTGGGGAAAAACCCTAAATCCCCTCCCTGAAGGGATGAAAGAAGAGCCGCTCTGGCATTCACTGGAGCGCTGCCGCCACCTGATGGCCAACCTGGCGGGGACAGGGACACGGCCAGGAGCTCTGCCCCGCTTACCGGGGAGAGTCTTCCAGCCCTTGCCGAGCAGCCCACTCCCACCCCGAGGCTGATGCCGCCCGGGCAGCATCATCCCTTTGCAAACCCTCTGCAGGGACAGAGTTCACAGCTCCTTTATTCGCCAGAAAGCCTTGGAGGAGTTTATTGCGCGGTACTCGCTCACCTTCTGTCTCTCCTTTCTTGCTCAGAGTAGCTTGAGGTGCAGCGTTAGCAGGAGTGGCCGGAAGACGCAAAGCCTACGGGCGGAACAACTTCTGGTGCCCTGTCAGCAAAACATGGAGCTACAGATTGAATAAAACCTGCCACCTTGGTACATGTTGTCTTCAGCATTTATTTTTTACACTTTTCCCTGCAGCTTTGACAGCCACAGTGGCACGCTCAGCGTCCTCCTGCAGTGAGGAGCCAAACAGCCTTTAAAAAAGAAGTTTGTGTGATCACCTGCCAAAACCCCCCTTAATTTGGCCACATCTCCCTGACTCTAGACTCTGATGAGGTACCGTGGGCCTTTCCCCGCCATTACTTCTTATTTTAAAGGTGGGACTCCCAAGTTAGTCAGCTGGGCTTCAGAAGAGACACAAGGACCAAACCAACCCAGGCCACCCAGCTCTGGAACACAGCTGTCCCTGAGGGGGGGATCTTGTTTTGCTCTTGCCAGAAGGAAACGTAGTGGTTTGGTGTAAATCCCTGTGTCTCTAATGCCCTTAAAAATAAAAGGAGACGTGGAAGATTTGCTTACACAACTGATGTTATCCTCAGACTAAGGTTCCTGATGTGACAGTAACTGATTCCCAGGTGGTCAGTGACCAGGGGATGCCCCAATACTTGCTCTGTATGGCAGAGCAGCTCTGAAGCATGCATGGCAGGTAAGCAGGATGTTCTCTTGAAAAGCATGGGTGTGCCAGATAGTAAAAGTCAGATACCTGTGCTGGTCTTGCAAGGGTGTAACTCAGCTTACCTTTGAGTGCACCCCAGAAGTATCACCAGTGCTGTGAGGCAGGAACATGAGGGTTAAAAACACAAGCTGGCTATATAAGCCAAGAAACAGACACACACACAAAAGGATGGAGCCCTCCCCCGGGCCAGGCTCTGCTTTTCCTTTTGGTAGGAAGCAGTACTCCTCCGAGCACAAATAAGGAATAAGGAGGCACTCTCCTTCTTTGATGTCCCCACTCCAGCAGGTCTAGGAAAATAAAGTGGGTCCTTTACTACCAGACTGGCATGCCTGGAGTCTTCAAAGTTCAGTGCATCTTTTCGCAGAGGTGGATTTATTTATTATTAAAAAAAAAAAAGAAAAAAAAAAGAGTCCAGCAGAAGTCCCTACCTATGTTCTAGATGTGCAAATGTTTGGGAGCTGAAGGTCAGGCAGTGTGAAGGAACAAAAAAAGCCATTTGGTGACGGGTAACGTGTTCTCACTGCACTTGCAACCCAAACCCTCCATTTCTGCAAAGGCCATGATCAGAGCAGGGCCTGATTGTTACTTCAGCATATACTTTGCCCCGTTGCTCCTCCCTCTAAACCCTGGCCTGATAGAAATTCTCTCACACCATAGTTAGCTCTGGTAAAAGAGGTAAAATTTTATTCCAGCACCATCAGATTCAGAGCGTTAAAAGAAAAGCATCACCCCGCCACCCACTGC
>VZTU01012166.1:279485-322692 GCA_013400835.1 Zapornia atra
CCCCCCCCCCCCCCAAAAGACGATTCTGGCCCCCCATATCTGAAATGGCAGGTAGGATGAGTTTGTCCACATAAAAAGTCTGGCCAGAGGATGAAGTGTGGGTTGTATGGGGCTGCTCCCCAACACTTGGCTGCTTCTTGGTCACACAGGCACACCATCTTTTCACATCGGTCTGTCAGGTTATCTGCAAAAGGAAACGCGAGTGGAAGATGAGACTCTGTGTCAGGCAAAAGGTGAGAAACAGTTGTAAGAGGAGTAACACCCAGATAAAGCATTTCTGAGGGAACGGAGGCTGTGGGAGTGGGAAGAGAGAAGAACCAACCTGTGGTGTTGTGTGTGGACCTGCCCTTCCCCTGTCCTTTTGTCTGTCAACAAGCCTGACCTTAACTGTGACCATGAGCATCAGAGAGCAGCAGCTAAATGTGAACTGGCAATGCTTATAAAAATCTGCCCAGCGTGGAGCACACCCCGCTTCTAGAGCTGTGGGAACAATGTGGGGTTCATTCAGCAGCCAAAGCTAAAAATGAAAATGATTGTAGCTTAGCCTGAGACAAAAATACTCCATCGTCCCTCAGTCAGTCAACTTCCCTTGTAACTCCTCCCTCTTCAGATCAGGCTGATTTAAAAATTTTTAAAAATAATAAAACACGGCCTTGAAAGCAGAAGTCTCCCTGAGGGACCTTTGGAAACCTGAGGGGATAGAAGCACCCACCGGGCATCCTTCACTCAGGCTCCACAAGCTGCTCTGACATGTCTCTGATCATGGTGGAAGAGACAAGAAGCCCCGCAGCAGCATCACGTACCTGATTTTTATGAGCCAGCAGCTAACGAAGCTGATCAAAATCATACATATGGAACTGTTTGCAATGCAATTATCTGACCACATGACTAGGTAAGGATGATAAGGTACAGAAAAGCAACTAGCTCAGGTAGCTACATCAGTGGTTAGGCATTGGAAAAGCTTTCCCAGGGAGGTGGTGGAGCTGACTCTTGGGGTGTTTAAGGAAAGGTTGGATGGGTACTTAGGGACATGGTTTAGTGAGTAATCTAAGTGGTAGGGGGACAGTTGGACTAGATGATCTTGGAGGTCTTTTCCAACCTTAATGATTCTGTGATTCTGTGATTGCAAATGACTGATTTGGGGTTAATGAAAACCCTCCAATCTATAGGTCGCTGTAATGCAGCCATTGGGCTAATGTTATTTCAAAGTTTATCTGAGGCTGCTACTACAGATCACCCAACACCCACCAAACCCTGCACTAGTCAAAGTTTAAAGTGTAACTTTCCGCCAGCGCATGTGAGCTTTGCTCCAAAACCAACTGCAATGGGTGCAGGAGTCCTCCCAGATTTCACTGCTGGATCAACCCTGCATCTGATAAATAAGAAGAGCCCATATTTCTTCAGCTTTCCTGAAATGAATCACTAGTTTGCCAGTGAAAAGTGTTTCAATGGTCCCACTGATGAGGACTCTGTCACTAAATCAATTTTTTTTCTTAGCTACCAGTCCTTGCCTTCTGCTCTGCAAGTTCTTCCTATGCTGTGCCAACCACGGTCCATCTAACATGAGTACAAGTGTCTGGCGTGTGCCCAGTGAAGCATGTGCCCATCCAAGTCATGAGCCGCCAGCTGCTCTAGGAGAATGCTGTGTGCAACAGTGTCAAAGGCCTTACTGAGGTCCAAGTAGACAATGTCCACAGCCTTTCCCTCATCCATCTCCATAGAAGGAGATCAGGTTCATTAAGCAGGACCTGCCCTTCCTGACACCCATGTGGACTGGGCATCTTCATGGCACTCCTCTGGACTGAGAAATTATTGATAGCATTAAAATGTATTCAGCTCTTTGTATTTGGGTGCAGGCTTGTTAGAACTCTACCCATGACAAACGAAAGCTGTGTTCCAGGGAGGGTGATGCTTCCTGTTTCCTAATATTGCTGCTGTCTTTATGTGCTGGCAGGAGTAATCTACGCACGACAGATTAAGTCACGTATTTCATGAACCACCTCTGCCTTTCTGAGTCTGTAGCCCACTGTGCCTGAGTATGGGGAGGCTCTGGGAAAGGCACCTGTGGTGAGGAAACATGTCCAGGGTAAAATGAACTTCCCTGAAAATACTCTGTGTTTACGCTCAGTGCCAGGCAGACGGCAGTTATCTCCTCTTGCACAGAAAGGGAAAACATTTCTGCTTCTAATTTTTCGGGACATCTCTACCCTATGCCCAGCAAACACACCTGGAAATTTAATGCTTCCCCCCTTTTGTTGGAATGGGATCAGATATTGTACCTTCATACCTCAGTAGGACCTGCTGTGCTGTAGCCCTAGGGTAGGAAATTTGCCTTCAGAAAGCATTTCTGCTGTTCTTCCCCATGGGGGATGTCGAGGGAAGTGAAGCCTGCTGAGGGCTTGTGGAGAACAGTTGGTGGATGCTTCTCAGGCCTTGCCTGGACACGAGTTAAGGGTTTAAAGGCATTTGCTTAATATTTGTTAGCTAGGCTGGAGCAACTGCAGCCCAGCGCGCTGTTACGGGACACACTTTGCACAGCGAGGATTGTTCCTTCACAGCAAAAAGAAAATGGGATGTTCCCCCCCACCCCCCACCCCTTATTAAAATAGCTGTTGAAAAATACTGGTCAGCTGTGGAAGTACAGGTAGGTGGGAGGGAGAGCTGTTGTTTGTGAAATCAGTGCGTTCCTTAGCCCGTTCTCTGTATGTCACAGCTTTTCTGGCACTTGGGAAAGAGCAACTGCAGATGTGCTGTTGCATATCCCATATCTGCTGGCAGATTCTTAGCCTCTGGAGAAGCTAAAGGTTGCACCAGTTGAATATGGTCTTCTGACAAGATAGAAACTACCTTTTAATGTTCAGGCAAGTAGCTTTGCTGGGATGGGGACAAGTTTTATTCTCACATGTTTCTTTTCAAACTTTCAAAGTGTTCTACAATGGATTTTACCATCAGGGACTTTTGGGAGACTCAGAAATAGAAGCGACAAAATTCTAAGACTGGAGTCATCTGGCGTATGTCAAAACAAACTGGTGCGCGGCACTGACGGGCTGTGACTGTGCAAATCCAAGACCTTCCCGACTGGGTACCAGCTGTAGAGCTGAGCACAGCCTACACTCCCTGCACGCCTCCGGCACTCGAGAGCAGGCGACTCTGCATGCTTCAGAATCCCTGCTGAAGCCCTAAAGCTTTAGGCTGGAGCCCCACACGTGCAGAGATGCAGGCTGGCACCCTGTCTGACCTTCCCTACAGCCATGATGGCTCTTCTCTAGCAGTGCCTGCTGGTAAGTAAAAGGGTGAACAGTCCCACTGGAGGGATGGGCGCAGCTGCCGTGGGAAGACCACCCCTGCAGACCCTTGGGAAGGCGACAGTGAGGAGCAGGCAATGCAGACGGACAAAGAGCCTCCAGAGAGACACCTGCATCCCTGCTGTACTGAGATGGCTTGTGAGCTCCATGGGACCCCACTCTCACTCTTCAGCCTGGGGAGGACTCAGGTTACCAGGTGGTGCTGGAGCTCCAGCCTTCCTCGCAGCTCCAGCTGGGGACTCTTGGAAAGCCTTGTGATCCAGGCAAGGGACGGGAAGAGAGCTCAGAACAGGACAGACATTGCTCGAAGCAGCTTTTAAAGCCATCTCAGCATACACAGACCTACTTCTGAGGCCTACAATGCTCTTAGGTCAGCCTATGCTCCTGCAGAGGAGGGAGGAAGATGAACCCAAAGCAAGTGGGCATTTTCTTACCACACCGCACAGCGTTCTGCTCACAAGCCCACTGGTACCGCTGTGCCTTGGGGCTGCAGCCTTCCTTCTCTGCCTTGTCATAGCAGCAGTCGTGCCTGTGGCAGCACCTGGGAGAGAATAAAACACAAGAGTTTGGTCTCAGGCATCCTGTGTTTTTTGCTCAGGGGTGTTTGTACGTACTCCAGGAGTGCTCTACTCGCACACTGCTTATGACAGCAGTGTCTGCCCAGCCAGCCAATAAACCATCTGTTGATGAACCCAGCATCCTGGCATCTGTTTAAAAGCTCTCTCAGGAGCTCATTAATGCCACATTTTCTCCCATGACCACTGTGCTTCCTCCTCCAAGCTTGTGCCCTCAGAAAGACAGGTGTGGTCAATACATAGTTACCCCGCTCACTGAAACAGAGCTGGAGTTACTATGAGGTGCATGACCGTGGCTCAATGGCTTGGGCTTAGACCCATCTCATGATTTGGAGTCAAGATGGTTTTTGCCTCCCTCAGCATCACCATCTCTTCAGTTCACTTGGACCTGCCACGTGCCCTTTGACCCATCCAGTTTCTGACAGGTGGCTACAACCCCATCAGCCTCAATGGTGGAAGTCGTATCAGTTAACTTCAGATCCCTCGATGTAAACGTCTCCATATAAGGCATTGACCCAAGCTGCCTTTATGCTTGTCTGGGACACAGTTAATTTTGTCACGTTGCAGAGATCTAAAATAGGTGAAAAACACTGCATTTGAAAGTGCAATTGCTTTTCATTGTCTATAGAGGGGGCTGAGGGCGACTAGTTCAGCTGATATGTATCCTACAGACTAGTTGATAATTCCCACTATCAATTATTTCAGAATTTATAGAAAACTCGACCCCACTTGAAATTTTATTCTGCTTGTTTAGTGGCTTAAAATGCACCTAGAAAACATTCAGCACTTAGAGAGGTTCTCTGCCAAATAACAAAGGTTGTTTAGGCAAAGATGCTTAGGCCAGAGAGGAGTGAGCTCCTGCATGTCCAGAAGCTGTCCCTGCAGGATTGCTGGGACTCTACAGAGAAACCATTCTGCTAATTGGGAAGCATCGAGGCAGGCTGATATTAGGGGTAAATGAAGAGCAGACAGCTTTTAGAGAAGTTCTTGAGTCCTACACCTGAATGTCTTCAAGACTTGGATAAGCTGGCCAAAAGGGAGCATGGCTGTGCTGGCTGGCCAAATCCAGTTGAAACCTTGATCATTACCTTCAAGGCCTGAGGGCAGGTTACCTGAAAAATCCATAAAAGTCCGTGACTCATTCCAGGAACCACCGTCACACCCCTCTGGAAAAGTGGGAAAACCCTGCAAGAAGGATAAAGGTCCTTTGTGCAGGAAGTGGGGTGTCTCTGGAGACCTGCTGGGAGCTGCCAGTACCTTACCCAGGAGCTCAGGAACATCATGAACTTTGTCACCCTCTGCTGCAGGAGGATTTTGCTCTTCTGGAAACTCTTTTGTGGATGTGTTGGGCCTTGTGAGATGATAAAGCCCAGAGGCAAAGAAAACAACCAGGCTTCTGACCAACTGACTGGAACTAGATCAGGTGAATCACGTGAAAGAGGCAACAGAATCAGATCACTCAGGCCAAATTCAGCCTTCAGGTAACGCCTGCGCTTACACACAGGCTGACTTTAGCCCAGTGGGCTCTCCCTGCTGACTGAGCTCCTGGTTTAGTAGTTCAAGTAGCAATTTCATTCCACAGATGAGCCTACAAACTACATGCTTTTATTTCCCCCCTCTCCAGCTTGCAGAGATGAAACCTGTGTGATGATCGAGACCAGACTGCTGACTGCGTTGTGAAACCTAGAAATGCAAGTCAGCGGTAGCAGACTAGTATCTCTCTCCATGCCAGCTCCTCAGAGGACTTCAGAATGGGACTAAGCCCCATGGGATATACATATGTAGAAGTTTTCCCATGAATTTACATATGTAGAGGCTTTCCCATGAAGAGTCACAGCAATTGCTGTAATTGAGAAGACCTTAGTCAGCTCATGGAACCTGTTCTGTTGGATGTGACAGCAATAACAGGCTGTGGGTCAGATCTTTCTTGGTCCAGTAACACCTCAAAGAGGTTAGAAGTGAAAGGCCAAAGGAGGGAAGAATCTACAGACCTGTGGAAAGTGTGAAAGTCTCAGCTTTCTCCAATGTATGGTATGACTGGGATGGACTATGACACTGAGCAACAACAGTGGCACGTGTCATCTGGAGGAAGTCCTGTAGCCCAGGCCACCCTGGCTAACATAACTGAAGCTGAAGAACAGCCTCATCCATCCTCAAGGAGGTAGATGGCAGAGTGAGCACACCATGGGTGTCTCCTGTATAGGACACAGAGCACAAGAGGCCACAGTGGAGAGCCAGGAATCTGGCTGAGCTGAGTGAGAGTGCCAGCTGTAGAGAGCACAGGGTTTGTGAGGTCTGAAGAGTGAATCAGGAGTCAAATCAGTAACGTTGGTGTCAGTGACAGAGGACTGTGGGGAGGAGGAACAATGCAAAGGTAGATGGGTAAAGGGAGGGGTTAGGAACCTGTGGGCCAAGGCAATGAAATAGATCTTTGTGGAGAGCTGGAGGGAATGAACAGAGAAAGAGGTAGGAGAATAGTGAGAGAGTATCTTGGAAGGGGCAAAAGATAGTCTGTGAATTAGGCAGGAACAAACAAAAGCCAATAGAGGTACATCAGCTGGCTGTGGGAACTCGCTGCTCCTTCACTGGCTTGGCAAAATCTGGGGGATTGTGTAAATTCTGCAGGACCACAGCATCTGAGGCACAATTCCCTTCCACTCACACCATCTCCTCCTGATGATACCCATCGCTGCAGCAGGGTGACATGTAGCTTCCACCAACACAGAGTAAGAAGACTTTGGCTCTTATTTTGCAATCATCTCTTTCAGATGCTCCGAAAGAAGTGCCAGGGAATGAAGAGTGAGGAAGCCCATCGTTATCCTTTGCCACCTTCAATGGTCATATCCTGCCTGGAAACACCATTTCCTGCACTTTGGGTCGGAGCAGGGTGTCAGGCTTGTAAGAACCTGCTAACACCGGGTTAGACCAACACAGAGTCAGGCAGCACTGTAGTCAACAGGTGTGGTAAACAAATACAACCACGTCATCCAGGTAGTAAGTTCCTCATGCCTGGGCTGCCAGACAGCCCTGATGGCTACAGACAGCTCTGGCTGGCCCACCGGGATCATCTGGCCAGACCCCCACTGGTGAGCAAATGCCATTAAGGCAAGAATTTGTCACATTGAGTTAGTCAACCTAACAGCACAGCCACCACCCTGTGTCCTTTTGTTTTGCTTTAGCTCAGCAACTGAGGGGAAATCTTACTCTGCCAGGATTTAGGTGAGCCTTTTGTATGCCACCCTGCCTTTCATGGCATCCTGTGTTTTCAGGGAGAAGCTGAGCACCTTCAGGTTCCTGCTTTACAAATATGGGTGCCCCAGCAATCTTTGGGGGGCAGGGAGGAGAAACAAGTATATTAACTTTACGAGGAAGAGATACTGTTATGTCTTGGGAGTGATGGGACTGTGAGAGTGGAAGAGAAGGGAAAAGGTAATTGCTGACCATGCCACATCAAAGTCAGCGTGTGAAATAAACCCTATAAAAGGATTACCCACTCCACTCCACAGCTCTGTTTTTTCCTTTTCCCATAAAAGAGAAGTGCTTAGAAGCACTCTACCCCTGTCTAGACAGATTGGTTGGATTACTCATGAGAAAATTACTCCTTTTGTAGGGGTCTCAGTAACAAACCTAGAAGGAGCGGGGGNTTTGCTTCTTTTTTTACAATGGCAAATGTGGAAACTAACGTGATCTCTGCAATGGGCACAGGGCACTCAACCCTGCTGAATTTTGCAGTCACTCTCCCTAACAGGTATCAGAAGATTCCTCTAGTGAACATAAAATGGAAAATTATAGGGCTGAATCTAGCAGGGGCGTTACCAGTCGTCCCCCCCCCAGCTAAGAACCTACCTAAACACTGCTTTTATTTGTGTGGGGTTCATTTTGTTGGGGTGGGGTTTTTCCCAGCCAAGCATGGCAGCTAAGGAATAACAGGCTCGAGCTTCCTAGTTTTACAAACTATCTGGTATTTTGAGGCATTTCCAGTTGCAGAGTCTCATTTTCTGCTGTTGGGATAAAATCCACATCCCATGGAAATCAAACAGCAGCAGGAACACCAGCTGACAGGCACATGGCCATATTGTACTCTCTGTTTTTCAGGAGTGCTCACCACTCGCATCTCCCAGAGTCACCTACACACGGAGGGTCACCCACATTTTCCAGCCTGTGGAAAACAGCTTTGAGGTGACCCCTCTGGTAAAAGAAGAGTTCCAAACCAGTGAAGTCACGTTTTCCTTTCAAGACCTGATTCTGAGAGCTGGTAAAGGGCTGACCAAAGTAATGAAGGTGTTTACAGATGCTGCTGTAGGTGGTGGTAAGCAGGTCAGGACATATCACTGAGAATTTCAACAGGAATCTCAACACCTGAAAGCTGTGATGCTTTGTAGGTGGTTACTGGTTATCTGTAAGTCCTGTACCAACCCCTTCACAGGTGGAATGTTTCCTAGGTACAAACCAGGGACACGAAGAGAAAGGCTTTGAGAATGAAGTGTCTCACAGCATTAATGAAGACCTCTCCACCAGTTTTAGGGGACACTTGCTCTTTCATGCCCACAGAGGAGTTGGCCTTTAACCTTGGGATCTTTTCTTCCCTGTTATCCTTCTTCTGCCCTGCCGATCCAGCCAAAGATTGGTTTTGTAGCAATGCAAAGCACCTCGGGTGTCTCTGTTGCCTTCCCAGTGAGCTCACCCTGCCTTCACTCCCACTAAAAGCCTGCTCAGTGGTAACACCTGGCCTGTTGACTGTAGATAAACAGGCTTGTGTGCTCTGCCTTTGAGGTTTAAAACCAGAGAAGTCTGCAAATAAAAGGCTCAGAGCGCACAAAAGTCCCTCACGCCCAAGATCTGCTGTATGCTAATTGCAAAGTAGAAGAAAGAAACCTTTGATTGCAAACCCTCCCAGGCTAATTGCTTTTGGCCTGGGGAATAACAATCCCAGCATCTTCCCCACTAACAAAGAAAAAGAGGAAATAACACCATGCTCTCTCCTATTGTTGTTCTTCCTTGATCCAGAGTGAACTAACAGGCAACAAAGGCAACAGGTTTGATTACTCCTTGCAGTGATCTGGATTTCCTCAAGAGCATAAACAGTGATATTACCATCACTGCCATGTTCAGGACCTGGGTGAAACACCTCTCCAAATACCTTGGCCATTCCCCTTTTTTCCAGACAGGTCTCGCTCTATGAATAAACAGGCAGCTATTTCATGAAACCATACCCAGGTCCCTCCCTTGCCCTCCACCACACATAGTACTAGGTCCCAAGAGCTCTACTTCTGTCCTGAAGGTGTTTAAACCCTCACTCAAGCCCCAAGTGACAGGTGGGTCCTCACTTAGAGTTCCCCAGTGCTGGACATAAATACTAAGTTCCCTCTCCACGAGGCAGTAATGAGTCCATGGAGTCACAAGAGTATGAACAGGGAAAGAGTGGGGAGATCTGCACCACTTCTGGACACATAATTGAAGTTCTTCTTACCAGTCTGTTTTATCTTTAGGCCAGCCTTGTCCTCCAAGTCCACAGTAGCAGCCATAGCCAATATATGCCAAGGGAGACCGCCCAGTGCCACAGGATATAGCTCCTGCCAATTCGACAATTCCTCGGGTGTGTAGTGAATGGGATTTGCCCAGAGCACCTTTCCAAACTGCAAAGACAGGACACAGGCTTCACACAGGGATTACACACGCCGGGCACTGATTTTCTTAAAGTCCTTAAGGGGGGGGATTTTTTGTTTTCACTTTGACTGGTCCCTTAGGTGCAGCCTGAATGATCTAATTAACCATGACATTTGCTCTGCAAAGGGGACTTCAAAGGCACCTTACCTGTGGGCTGGGCTACCCAGGAAACCCCCTGCCTGAGTATTGCTGTGGAGAGAGCTCAGCTCAAGCGAAGCTTACCAGCTCTGGCATGCCAGTATGTCACTGCAGCTCTGTTATACCTGGGAGCAGCGTGCCTCGTTTTGCACACCACAGAGCCCGAGCTGTTAAGCTTAGCAGAGCCTGTGCTGACACCATGCAGAGCCAGCTGAGCTTCACTGCACCCCAGAGCTCCCAAACCTGGGAAAGCTTACCGGCAACGCTGTGGCCCCAGGTAGGATGGAAGACCAGACCTAACTTGGACCCTACAGAAAAAAGCAAAGTTTCTAAGTTGCTCAAGATGTCTTACCTTACCCAAGTTTGCCCTCACTGGTTGGGACATTTGAACCCATTCTCCAGAGGGCAAAAAGCTGACTGCCCTATTAATTTGGGGACTATTAATTTGCGTACAGGGATAGCTACAAGCCCCCAAGCCCTTAAGGTACACTTTGTGGTCGAGGATAAAGCGCCTACGTTAGCCAAGATGTACGTGTATTGGCTTTCTCTTGAGCGTTTGGAAGCACTGGCAACACTTAATCCACTTCCATCACTACACTCCATTTAAGTCATAGCATCAGGTCGGCTACATGAGTTTGGAAACGTAGACAAAGGAGCTCTGTGCCAGCTGAAGTGTGCAGAGGGCCACCCAAACTAGTCCGGAGTGGCTTGAGTTACAAGTCTTTTAAACAGTGTTGTGATTTCCCATCTTAATTTGCAACCCAGTTAGCAACCACACAGCCTCTACCTTGCAGTTACTGCTACAGAAACCAGGAGCACCCTGCCCGCAATACTCAAACCACGGTGGTGCTCAGCTGCAACCTCTGAGGCTTATCACGCTAAGGATGCCCACAGACCGGGGGGTATTTATTGCCTGGGTGAAGAACCAGGGGTGCTTTGTGCTGCTCTATGGCAAAGCTGCCCACTGGTAGCATCAAACCTCTTGGACCGACCCCCTCTGCCTGACCCATCCGCTTGTCCCACCCACGCGCAGCCGCTCTGAAAAGCAAAGCCTGCCTACACAGGGGAACGTTGCGGCGGGCGTGGATGGAGAGGGAGGTGGTGCCTGGGAGCTGGGATCCCACCGGCGAGGTGGCTTTGCCACCTGCCCCCAGCTCTTGCAGCACACTTGACCTCTTCAAACTGCCGTGCAAACATGGACTAACTAATCCCCTAAACCACTCGCGGACTCAATACTATTATTAAAACAGTTGCTTTCCTTTTAAAACCTTGCCTCTAATCCCTTTGCTTGGGCCTCTCCACGCACCTCCTGGGCTGGCTTACCCTCCCAGCCTGATCCAAACCCCGGTGAGGGCAGAGAGGGTCTCTCCCGGTGGAGGACAAGGCAGAGGTTTGTTCCCTCTCCGCAGCCTAAGCCTCCAGCAGGAACAAGCGTTCCCCTCCACTGATCTCCCCGCGGGCGATGAGTGCCTCCGGCAGTCCCAGCGCAGGGTTTTGCACAGCCTCCTTATGCTCCCCAGAGCATTCCTTGAGGATTAAATGCACATTCCTGAAAAAGTAACCATGCTGCTCACCTAAACACTGTTCCAAGTGTTCGGTTTTCCTGCTAAAAACGCATCAGACGGGTTGTTAACTCGAGACTGAAGAGCTGACCTATTTCCCTTGTCTAAACAGCGGGGGCTCAGGGGTTGGAAGCAGGCTCAGCTCTCAGGCACCCCAGGGGAAATGACAAGCAGTGACCTGAATCTGGATTTTAGGTTAAAAAACATGCTTTTTCAACCCACAGCAGTTTGCAGACCCCGAAAACATTCCGACAGAGACAAAAACTTCTTTGTAGGCATTCAGGCTTCCTGATGAGCAGCTTGCATTTTTTTTTAGCTGCCTTTTGCTGACCTCTTAAGCCTGGTCCGCTGGACTTGGTCTGTTGGCCCCAAACAGATGAAGCTGGTGCAAGGTAACCGCACCTCGCTCCAAAGAAGAAAAGCCATTCTTCTTCTGGGAATATCTCTGAGGATCAAGGAACTGTAATTACAGTGCAGAGCTGCTCATGAAAGCAGAGAGAAAGCCCCAAAGGGAATTGAGTCCAAAAGATGGTGCTCCGGGGCTGCGCCCTCTGTGAGAGCCTGAAATACCACCGGCATCCAGGCAGCCTCTGATGTTCCCCTTTTGTTCTTTGAAGGCTGGACAGGTTTTGAGCTGAGATCGGGTTGCTGCAGCTGAGAGGTCAGCCCCAGCAAAGTACATGTCAGTGTTCAGCTATATGGCTAATAACTTGACCAAGAACTGAAACGGCTCTTTCTGTGCTGGGTGGCCAAGCCAGCGTGGCTGGGAAAGCCTGGAAAAAGTCTCCACAGCAGCAGCCTGAATTTAGCCATGTGCCCCGTTAGAAGCACATCCAGTCATTAGTCACACTACTAACGGCACTGTAGCTGAGAAAATACCTGCAGGGAGGTGAGAGGAGGTGGATCTGACAACTTACACTTCCCATTTCCTGCTTAAACAGGCAGCCTGGGCTGTATATTAAGGCAAGGGGTTTCTTTTTGGGGGGGGTGGGGGGATGGGGGACAGCAGGGCGAGGTTGTTCTTTTAAACCTACTGCAAGTATAGCCTCAGACCTGCCAGTTTAGTGTCTGACTGTCTCTGTGGGCTTTATGTTATAAGATATTTATGGCTTTTAAAGAAATATTTTAAATTCAGATGAGTTGAAAACTGCTTACTCCACAGTCACTGATAAAGGAAGATGGTATTTCCATGAAGGAACTCAGATGCCAACGACTTCGGAGCAGAAAACTATCCGAAAAGCAAATGACCCATATTTATAGAGCCCCAGCTATGTAAACAATGAGGGAAGTGAGGTGGGCAGGCAGCTCACATACACAGCCCCTTGCTATAATGCTGAAAAAATGTAAGCAGCAGGTTTTTTGTGCATTTTTCCCCCTCACTTGGCCAAAAGATACCAAGGTGCCTGCTGTGAAGCAGGCAAAGCTAATGATTGTCCCAGGACTGGGGACGGGGAGGGGGACAGAGGGGAGACTGGGAGAGGGACCCAAAGGTAGTACTCACCTGCCTGAAGCAGCACCAGCATCAGCAGCATCAGCAGCAGGCGGGAGCCCATGGGCAGATCGCTCCCGCACTCCTGTACGCCGGGGTTTGGCTGCTGGGACTCCCGGCAGCACCTCCTCTCGCTGCCAAGTGAGCTGAGGTGTGGGTGTGCTTAACGATCCTCCCAGGCCGACGCTCCAGGTTTTATATACACGTGGCTCAGCGCCCGCCTCAAATATAAACACCCTCTTCTGCGATGTCCCTCAGCCCCAGCCCCGGTCCAGTTGGTCCCCACAGCAGGCTCCTTGCTGGGCAAGGGTTGGCTCTGTTTGCCCAGCATGGCCTTTGGGAGGGAGGGGCTGCTGGAAGGGCATTAGGCTGGCGGTCCCGGGGGCAGCCCCAGACACCCAGGCACTAAGCCGGGCTCCTTCTTTAAGCTGTTTGCTTACAGACCCTGGTTAACCTCTGAGTAGCTGCGGAAAAGGGAAGCCAGCAACCGGGCTTCCTGCGGCTTGGGCTTGCCGCTGCGGCGTCCCCCTGGCAGGGGTTTCTCTTTTTATAGATCACTCTTTCCAGGGTGTTTGGGGTTTTTAAAAAAATTATTTTAAGACTGATTATTTTTCATGTTTAAAACAGAAGAGATGAAACTATAAACATTCAACAGAAAGAATACTGTTAGGTGCACACGCCTAATTATAAACTGACCAACAGAGCTAATTCTGCTCCAGTCCTGAGGGAGAAACGCCTCTTGGCCTGGGGCTGCACCTGACTGAGACCAACTGGTTTTCTGCAGACTTGTCAGATTCTTCCCCTGCTGCAGCGTGGGGTCCCACCCACAGGAGACAGTCCTCTATGAACTTCCCTACCAGTGTGAGTCCTTTCCCACGGGGCTTCAGCTCTTCACCAGCTGCTCCAGTGTGGATCACTGCTATGGGGTGCAGTCATAAATCATAGCATGTCTCTCAGCCTCTCAGGCCCAGCCTGCTCCAGCCTGGTCCCCCACGGAGCCACAAGCCTCCCACCCCCACTCACAAACCTGCTCCGGCCTGGGTCTCTCTCTCCACGGGGTGCAGGTCCTGACAGGAGCTTGCTCCAAGGCAGGTCACAGCATCTTCCATATGTATCCACCTACTCCAGTGTCGGGTCTCTCCATGGGCTGCAGGTGGGGGCTCTGCTCCCCATCATCTTCCATTAGCTGCAGTGGGACAACCCACTCCATCACGGTTTTCTCCATGGGCTGCTGGGGAATCTCTCCTCTGGCACCTGGGGCGCCTCCTCCCCGCCCTTCACTGGCCTTGGTGCCTGCAGAGTTTCTTACATCTTCTCACTCTCTTCTCTGGGGGCAAAACGCGGCTGCTTGTGGTTTCTTTCTGAATGTGATTCACAGAGGCACTGTGACCGTCACTGATTGGCTCGACCTTGGTCAGCAGCAGGTCTGGCCTTGAGCCCAGCTGGTATCGGCTCTGTCAGACCTGGGGGAAGCTTCTAGCAGCTTCTTTCAGAAGCCACCCCTGCAGCTCCCCCCTCCTCCACCAAAAACCTTGCCACACAAACCCACAACAGGGTCCCAGCCACAGCAACAGACCAGATGATGGGAGCAATCCACCAGGGCCAGCCAAACTCTGCTGACACTAGTCAGCTGGATCAGCAAGGTGGCCTCCTGGTCACATGGCCTCCCGCTGTGTGGGGCAGCAGGCCTCATGAGCGGCAGGGTGGCCAAAGGCCTTTGGGGTTGAAACAGCTTCACCCAGCCCCCCAGGGCTTTAAAACTCCTGCCTTGCTTGGTACAGCAGCCATCTGCCTTGTCAGGGTCTAAGCGTCTGCCCCTTCCCCAGTGTGGGCATGATGGACAGGGCTGGCTGCTTTGCTGGGAGAGGGAGAGGAGAAGATGAAGTCTGCTTGCCCCTTCCCCTGCAAAGTCTTGGCCCTTCTCAGCAGCACCCCTTGCTTGAGTTTCCCATGGTAAAGCCGTGCCTCCCTTCTTAATGGCGTGGTTTTAAATATTTGCTCACTAAATATTGGTGCTCCAATCAAAGGTCAGGAGCAAGTCATTTATGGGGCTGCTTTTTGCTGGGACCAGCCCTGCCACAGGAGCTGGCGCTCTTTGCCGAGCAAGTCTGTGAGTCAGAGTATATATCGGGCGCCTTTGACATGGGGCAGATGAGATGGCAGAACTCAGTAAATGTCATGCCAACCATGAGCCCAAAATCCTATGTCTGCCACCGCCCCCTTGATGGGCCGTGTGCTGGCAGCAGGTGAGGGAGGAGGGTGAGGCAAGCATGCCACTTCCATGTGGTCTCGCCAGCTGCTCCATGCCCCAGCTCCTCTGCAACATCACAGCGGCCCAGGAGGAGCTGTGCAGCTTAGACCTCCTCCCTCTGAAACTCCCTTCAGTTTACCCAAGTAATAGTGCCAAATCCCATGCGTGTGAGCTGCTGCTGGCTAATATTCAACCTGAAGAATATAAGAGTATCAGTTTGCGGAAGGAGGATGCTAGAGGATGGGTGTATTTGAAGGCTCTGCAAATGCAGGTCCTCAAAATAGGAAGCGCAAAGGAGAAGGCAGGTTTGGAACACAGCGTGGGGCCTGGCTGGACACGACACCCTGTTAGAGCAAGCTCCATCCCTGAGACATACCTGTTGGGGACCAAGGGGCGGTTGTGAGGAGGCTCTGCCGATGCTTTACAGGATCCCCGGGGTCCTGGAGAAGTGCCTTCAAGTGCCCAGAGTGTCTACTCCATGACTTGGATTTATCAGTCTCAATTGGGTTTGAAAACCTACGTTTAACCTTGTCCTTTCAAAGCCTTCCTGAATTAGGAACCTGATCAAAAAAGGCACCATGAATTGTTAGACCGCACTTTGATTCTATTCTTCCCGTTGTCACAGCCCCCTGCACCCCAAATAATAGGTGAGGTTTCTGTCCCCGGTTCAGCAATAAACACCAAATAAAGACATTCAGGTTCCTTTGGCATCTGCAACATTGGAAGAAGATTTCGGTGGGGTATTAGGGAGGGATGCCCAAATCCAGGCTTAAAAAGGAAAGCAGAATCGATGCATTGTTTCCCTGGGGTGGGTTCACGCTGCTGACCAGCCAAATCTGTTGCTTATCCGCGCAGTTACTGATTACTGTGGCCTAAGTTAATCAGCATATTTATTAAATAGTATTAAGTGCTAATCGTGGCCTTACGATGTTACAGTGCACTGGGGTCAGGAAGGTGCTTGTATCACCGTTCCAGGGAAACAACATTAGCTCCCTGGTCTCACCCCCTTCACGTGCATTCTGCATGCTGCCTGCTTGAGCTCCGCTCCTCGCTGGTGGCAAGCGGCAGCGCGAGGGCGTTGGATATCATCTCGGCAAACGGAGCTACACAGGCTGCTGGGTCTCCAAATAAACCTGCTTTGACCCTCAGGTCGCTTGTGTGGGGCAATCAAGCTGTACTGTTGAAGGGCTGTTTCTTCAGATGAACTAACTCTGTTGCCAGGTTCCCTTGGTTTACACCTCCAAAGCAGCTGTCCCGCAGGGATGATATGACCTCATGCTCTTGGACTTCTTGTTATTGAAAGACACCATTAGGGAAAAGCCTTCAGCTGAAGGGGAGAAGAATTACATGACCTGCAGAGAATGACTGGGATAGAGTGCCCCCTCAGCAAGTTTGCAGATGACACCAAGCCTGGTGGTGCAGTTGACATGCTGGAGGGAAGGAATGCCATCCAGAGGGACATTGACAGGCGTGAGAGATGATGGGTGAAACGCATGAAGTTAAAGAAAGCCAAGTGCAAGGCCTGCATATGGGTCAAGGAAATCCCAAGCACAACTACAGGCTGGATAGAGAATGGACTGAGAGCAGCCCTGAGAAGAAGGACTTGGGGGTGTTGGTGGATGAAAAGCTCAACATGAGCTGGCAATGCACATGTGCAGCCCAGAAAGCCAGCTGTGTCTTGGGCTGCATCAAAAGCAGCACAATCAACATGTCAAAGAGGTGATTCTGCCCTTCTGCTCTGGTGAGACCCCACCTGGAGTGCTGCATCCAGCTCTGGGGTTCCCGGTACAAGAAGGACATGAAACTGTTGGAGCGAGTTCAGAGGAGGGCCACAAAGATGATCAGAGGGCTGGAGCAACTCTCCTGTGAAGACAGGCTGAGAGAGTTGGGCTTGCTCAGCCTGGAGAAGGCTCTGGGGAGACCTTACTGAAGCTTTCCAGTACCCAAAGCTTTCCATACAGGAAAGCTGGAGAGGGGCTGTTTATCAGGGAGTGAAGTGATAGAACAAGGGGTAATGGGTTTAAGCTGGGGGAGGGCAGATTTAGATTAGAGAAAAAATTCTTCCTGTGAGGGTGGTGAGGTCGTGGCACAGGCTGCCCAGAGGAGCTGTGGCTGCCCCCTCCCTGGCAGTGCTCAAGGCCAGGCTGGATGGGGCTTTGGGCAGTCTGGGCTAGTGAAGGGTGTCCCTGCCCATGGCAAGGGCTTGGAAATAGATGGGATTTGAGGTCCTCTCCAGCCCAAACCATTCTGTGACTCTGTGGCATTTACTCAATAAGGTTCAAGATGTCAGATATTGTAGAAGCTGGTCTGTGCTTCAACTCATAGAGGCTGTTCTTCCTCAAATGAAATAACCAGCCATCTTTGTGGATGTCACCACCAACCGCAAAAAGAGGTCTCTGGTCAGTACCAGCAGGTTGAATGATCCATTTGCTGCCAAGGGCTTTTCCCACAGGGGGCAGAGGAAGCTTTCCTACCATATGATGGGCATTAGAGGCCCCCAAAAGGAACTGAACCCCCAAAGACTGATTAACAGGAGGATGACTAAAGAGGCTCAAGGATACTGAACGAGCGTTTGGATAGTGGCACTTATGACAGAAAATAAATTCTACAGGGAAACAAATTCCACACTACTTGTTCAGAGGAAAAAAACCCCATCCATATCTAAGCCTGGGACATGATTTGTGGTGACATAACCAGTTACATCAGCAATAGAACTATTATTACAACATACTAAGTAAACAGCCTTACTGAATATCAGCTTGCAGAGGTCTGTCTGTGTTTCAGTGATGATACAGCCTAGTCAAACTTTGATGAGGAAAGACATTATTATTATTACTACTGTTACTACTACTCTTATTGTTTCCGTTTTATAACTCAGCTCCAAGAGAAACGTGTTTTTTTAAAGTGGCTCCTGGTTTGAGGGTGTCCTGTATGTCTCTCCTTGAGCTCCGCTGCTGCTGTGCTCCCCGTCTCACCCTGACAGTGGCATTCCTGAATGTGTGTGGTGTGTGTGTGTGAAACTGGCGCACACACACACACACACACGTATGTGCAGTAGTATCCTCTTCCTAGCCTGGTCTGCCTGTAACTCCCCTGTTGCCGCAGAGCAGGCAGTTCTGCAGCCTGACTCGGGGACAGAGAGGCGCTCGTGTCCTCCAGAAACCATCAGGCTTTGGCAGACATCACATAACCCTCTCAGGCAATGGCGTCATGACCACACAAAGGTTTTCAAGACTGCAGCGTCCCTTGGCCACGGGTGGCCAGGGCATCAGAAACGCAGAATGCGGTGGCAACGCGGAGCGTTGTTGATGTCACCACCGGGGGGCATTGCTGTCAGTACAAACCGGGGAGAAGGGCATCTCCTTGGAGCCACAGCAGGTAGCGATCCAAAGGGATGGGTGAAAACGGCTGTAACTTAGCAGCTGAGCACCCTTGGACAGTTGGGTGTCGGTTTAGAGCCCTGGTGACATTTCCCACTTAAAAGAGAGGATATGTTACCAGAGTTAAAGAACACCTAAAACCAGGAGCAGGCTGAGTGAAGGTGTCTTAGTTAAATGCCAACACCAGCTCAGGCTGCTGAAGTTTATGGGAGCTACCAAGAGGTTGTCCTGCTTCATCTGCCAGGGAGCACACGCACACACAGAGGTGAATGTACACGCTGATATTGAAGACAAGTTCCTGAAATGCCTCCGAGTTCCCTGAAAAGGACAGGCTAACACAAACGCCTTGCGCCCGTTTAACAGGAACCTCTGTCAGAGACAAAGCTAGAAGACCCATGATAACGGTTCACACCAATGACACCAAGATTGCTGGTACTCATCCAGACTGTGAAGCCCGTTAAAATATTTGTTTTGATGTGCCAGCGTTTTGCAGTCTGTTTTTTAAATTCATGGGCAGTCCTCAACAGAGCAAAATCACACTTTTCCTTTCCTGGTTGTAAAGATAATGCAAACAGAGGTGTGTTCGTGGCTTCTCCTGGGAGATAGAGGAAGGGATGGGCTGGGTGGGGAGGGCATAATACAGATCAGGAGCATGTAATATTCTGTTTCCACTTTTGCAAGTATATTTCAACCCTGACAAGTCTAGAACACCATTCCCAATCTGCCCTGCCAGTATATTCCAGTGCTGCCTATCTACGTAGTCTGCTATGCATCATCACCTCCTCCAAACGCTGCCTGCTCTAGCTTCTCATTTCCCCTTTGTTCAGGCTTCATTTTCCTTTTTATTTTTTGATTGCTAAAAGTTTTCCTGCTTCTGAACTTGCCACCTCACTCCTCTCTCCTTCCACCTTTTGTCCCAACTGACCGTTTTCACCTACAACATCATAAACAGCTTGAAGACATGCTGGTACTGTCTCAAGCCTCAGGTACTAACAGAGACAGGATGGGCAGTTAGAGACTTCTGGAAGAAAAGGGGATGTATGTAACACTACCACCACTCCATTATTCAGATTGCCTTATTAAGATGTGTCCTGTGTATGGAAAGAAAGCAAATAAGGGGCTGAATTTCAAGTGGTGATGCTGCTACTCCTATAGGAGACGTGAAAACAAGCATTCTCTGAAAGGTGCTACTATGGTGATCCACATTCCACTTTCCTGTAGACCTTCTGGAGGTTGGCCATGAGCTCAGGGTTACTGCTGTAGATTTATTAGGGGAGGCCCTGGCAAACAAGGGCTGCTTTCTTTTTGTGCCATCCACCAGCGCTGCACACGGCAAGTTTATAACCATTCCTAGATTCCTCGTGCTGTTAGTCAGGCCTGTGTTTTGTTAGCCCCACCCTACAGATTTAGGATTAAATTCGTATTTCTTAAAATACTCCATTGGGAAACTCTTCTGGGTCATTGGCCTGGGAAGGCCAGGGGTATCCTGGGCTCCATTGGACGAGGGGTGGCCAGCAGGGACAGGGAGGGGATTGTCCCTCTCTACTCTGCCCTCGTGAGGCCCCCTCTGGAGTACTGTGTCCAGATCTGGGGCCCCCCATACAAGATGTAGAACTGTTGGAGAGGGTTCAGAGGAGGGTCACAAAGATGATTAGCGGACTGGAGCACCTCCCCTATGAAGAGAGGCTGAGGGAGCTGGGCTTGTTCAGCCCGGAGAAGAGAAGGCTGCGGGGGGACCTCACTGCAGCCTGCCAGTACCTGAAGGGAGCAGACAAACAGGAGAGGAATCAACTTTTTAAAAGGGTAGACAATGGCAGGACAAGGGGGAACTGATTAATGCTAAAGGAGGGAAGGTTTAGATTAGATATTAGGGGGAAGTTCTTTACAGAGAGAGTGGTGAAGTGCTGGAATGGGTGGCCCAAAGAGGAGGTGGATACCCCACTGTGGAGGTGTTCCAGGCCAGGTTGGATGGGGCCTTGGGCAACCTTGTGTAGATCCAGGAGGTTGGTGGCCCTGCCTGTTGCAGGGGGTTGGAACTCTATGATCCTTGTGGGCCCTTCCAACCCAGGCCATTCTATGATTCTGATTTCCCTGATCACAATTTGAATTAGGGGGCCCAAGCTGAAGTACTCCAAACCAGCCAGTCCGTAGCGTTCCTCAGGCCTTTTGAAGCTTCCCTGTCTGTGCAGGCATACTCCCCTGCGCCAACACGTGTCTTTGCCATTGCTGTATTGTTTCTGTTACTGAGACGTCCCTGCTGTGGAAATTGTCATTCTCTTGGTTTTGCATGGTATATAGAAAGGTTTAGGGGGAAAAAAAAGAAAAAAAAAAAGAAAAAAACATAAGGACAGTAGAAAAGCACTCTGCCTTTCAAGAGGAAGAGAGGGTACGGCTCTGCAAGTTGTTCTGCTGGAAACACAACGCTCTGAGTTAGTCACTGTGGTCATCTAGATGGTTTGTATTCCTTTCTCCTCTGAGCAGCCTCCAGCTGAGGGCATGCCGTGTGTATTACATCTCATCTTCAGTCTTGTAGTGGGCAACCGACTGCAACTGCAGTCTCAGGGCCAGTCCTACCTTATGTGGCAAGGATTTGTCTCCTCAAAACCTGTGCCTTTGTGCCCAAGGACAGGTTAGGTGAGGGCTGGATGCCGCTGTGCTCTGAAAGCTGGAAATTTTGAAGTCCTAATTTATTATTAGAATGTTGTTGGTTGTGACATGGTGGAATGAGATAGCAAACTGTGCCCATGGAGATGCCTTATCGCTTCATGGATGCCAGTCATCGCTTGGGAGTTCAGGAGTTCACCCTGTTCCCATCACACCAAGAAACTGTCCATGACAAGAACGCTTGCATAGCTCACAGGGAAAAATGATGTGGAGTGATAAAGGAGCGGGTAACTCATGCAGGGTGTTTGGCCTGGCAGGCTGGGCAGCAAAGAGCTGGTCCTCCCCTCTGTAGCCCTAGTTAAAATGGCTACATGCAATTTCAGTGCATTTCCCCCCAGCTGAGCCACTCGTCCTTCCCACTTTGCTCCACTGTATGTTTGGAAGTTGTGCATTTGCACTGTCTCTTTTTGGCTCTTAGCCCCGTGCATGTATCCCTCTGGACGCCAAGTCCCTGATCTCTATCACAGTCCTGTTTGCCCAGTAAGCAGCATCCGTCTGTGCCTGGAGACATTCTTCTTGTTCCCAACAGCTCTGATAAGTGTTGCAATCAGCTCCTGAGATCTCTGGCAGGAGATTTATTGGATGTTTCTGTACCTTCGTAAGCAATGCTCTAATAGGCACTCGATCCACAGTGATACTTTGGGACATGTGAGAAGATGATGATGCTTCTCTTTTCTCCGGTCAGAAGAAACAAGTGGGAGCACACTGCCTACTCACAACTGCTGCCTGTAAACTTGCTCAAGAGGTGGCTTGATTGGTATTTATTCCTACTTCAGCTGGACCAAGGACATAGACTTGGTTGACTCTCAAATTCTCCCATCGGGCAGGCAGCATACTAGAATGTGACAAGACACAAGGGCTTTTTGTGGTGATTTTTCCAGACTTGTGTTGTACACCCCAGTGATGAGCAGGTCTGCCACATGTGGTATTGCACGTATTCCTCACACACTTTAGTTTTGCTTTGTTGGCTCCTTCTAGGAGACACCACAATCATTTAACCAGTTGTCCTCATAGTCATACAATCTGTCATCACAGATGACATTCTAATGTAACAGTTACTGTGCTGTGAGGGTTTCCATATTCCCTAAATCAGTTTCCCAGAGGCACTCTAAACCCCTCTGACCTTTTACTAGTTTTCCTAACACGGCAGGGGAGCACTCTATCCAAACTGCTGATACTCATTTTTGGCACCAAGTCATAAGAATACCGTGGCTCGCCCCTGAATCAGATCATGTGTCTTTCATTGTGTGCATCTGACAGTTAGCTCTTCAGTGAGTTTAAATTGTTTGGGCCCAGGCAAACATGCATTTTGGCTGGGTTTCCTAGGGCTCCTAGAGCTGCTCACCTGGCTTTGTGTACTTCAGGACAAGGATTCTGCCTATTTACTTAATTTCTTCCATTAATTTAGAAAGACAGATTTTTGCTTTTTTTTTTTTCCCTTCAATAAGTAGTCCACAAAGCTCTGCTGGAATCTAGCCGTCTACTGCTTGGAGCAACTTGTCCAGAAGATGTTACTTGTTTTCTTTCCAAACTATTACATTTTTGTGCAGCTCTGCTACAGAAAAGCCAAAATCCTAAGCCTGCTCTTCCACCAGCACCTGTTTTGTTTGTAGATCTACCAAGGGCATGATTTCTCACTGGTTCAGTAAGCTTAACGGTAAGCTTAACTATGTTTTTAACCTATCAGTCAAAACGTAGTGCTCCATAATCTCTGCATTTCTGGATATTTTAACCTTTTTGCTTTTTCTTGGTATCACAGTTTGGCTTTCCCTGGTCGGGAGATAGTTAGGCCACTGTCTAGTTTAAATTCGGCTTGGCAAGTTTGCTACCCTCTTTTGCACAGTGCTGGGCACAGAATCATCACAGACTGGTTTGGGTCGGAAGGGACCTCAGAGACCATCCAGTCTCAAGCCCCCTGCCATGGGCAGGGACACCCTCCATTAGCCCAGGTTGCCCAAAGCCCCATCCAGCCTGGCCTTGAGCACTGCCAGGGAGGGGGCAGCCACAGCTTCTCTGGGCAGCCTGTGCCAGGGCCTCACCACCCTTTGACTTACAGTGTCTGAATATGATTTAAGAAAAGCAGTCTTTTACTCAAACAAAACCATCTGTTACAACAAATGTGCTCCCTGTAGTTAACTCTTAAAACACCCCAAAGCATATCGGGCAAAACGACTATGTAACTATACTCAGGGATGTGAATGTTTGAGGTGGTTTATAACACTCTGCATCTAATTTGGTAAAAAAAAAGGAAAATTCTCAGAGACCTGCTGCAAGTGGATAGATTACAGACACAAAACCACCAAATCAAAGAGAAGGCATAATTACCACTACTTGGCTCATTAAAATTTGGACCTTATAAGATAAAATAAAAATTAACTGACAAACCCTCGTTGGTTCTCTATTTACATCAGATGTTTTCACCCATTCAAGCACTGCCAAATGGCATGTGTTGTGCTTCACTTCCTGTTTGTACAGGGAGCTTTTTTTTTTTCTGAGACTACTCCCAAATAAATTTTTGCTTATCTGAGTTATGCTAATGCTAGATATGATACAAATCCTGTATTCTGAGCCCCTGCTTAATTTCTTTAAAAAGAAAAAAGAAGGAAAAAAGAAAAAAGAAGGAAAAAAGAAAAAAGAAGGAAAAAAGAAAAAAGAAGGAAAAAAGAAAAAAGAAGGAAAAAAGAAGGAAAAAAGAAGGAAAAAAGAAGGAAAAAAGAAGGAAAAAAGAAGGAAAAGAGGAGAGGAGAGAGGAAAAAGGAAAAAGGAAAAAGGAAAAAGGAAAAAGGAAAAAGGAAAAAGGAAAAAGGAAAAAGGAAAAAGGAAAAAGGAAAGGTTTTTAATTTTCTTGTGTGCATACCTTCTCTGGCTACAATTACTGTACTGGTAAAAGAACATTTATGAATTTGCATTTCTTAATTCCTAGATAGGTGCCTGGGGAGAGGGCACCAAGTCTGAGGTTTTGCTCATCACTGTAGCCCTGTGCCTCTGCATTTATTTTTCCTTCTACATTCAGGGCTCCCCTGTGCTGTTTGCTGGAGTGTCCCCGTACCATCGTACGGAGCTTTTTAGACTGGAAGCCTGATAGTAACAGGCTAATGGTGTTGTGAAAAAATAAGGACTGAAAGTGTTCAAGTGGCTGATACTTCCCCATCACCAATAATTTCGGAAGTGTTCATAGGATAAGGCCTCAGACAAGGCAGCTGTCAAACTCAACGCACTGTGACGATGTACAAAGCAATGTACTACAGATGAAACTTGTTTGTGCAGCCATCTCCAGGGCGACCTTTCTCTGAACGCCCACTAAAATATTCTTTGCCTCAAAACCAAACAAAAACTCAAAACAAAACAAACCCCACAAGCTGAAAAACCACAACACTGTTTCGAAAACCAAACCCTGTACTGCTGGCTCAAGGTAAGAAAAGTCCCAAAGTTTCTCAATATTTTTCTACAAGACTTAGGGAAAGGTTTTGAAGCAAAATTAACACCTAACACTAAAATCTTAGATTTGAAGCCCTTAAATGTGTGATTCAGTCACACCTGAGTTGAGGTCCCAGCATTTGCTTGCAAGTTCTGAACCTGAGAACTACGACATCAGCTTCATGTACCCACAAAGCACATGAAAGTGCCTACCACCATTGCACTGAGGCACTAGAAATTCTCTTCACATTTTATTATTTCTAGTTGGCTCTTCTCTCCGGGCTTAACTGTTCATGATCTGTAAGTACTTACCTCTTCATTACACTTTCTCTTCTTGTTGGTTACATTTTGCCACTCTGAGAAGATCTTTGCTCAATTACATGAGCTGGAAAGAGCTCAAAGAACTCAGCTGAGAGAAGCCAGTAGTAGGTTAGGAAAAGCTTTACTTAAAAAAAACTACCAGACATGGAGAACAAAGGGGAGCTCAGGAACGGAGCACCTCTGATAAGACACAATGAATTCAGACAGGGCAGAATCCATTGTTAGAACACCACTGCAATGAGTAACAAATATTGCCTATTTGAAAAATAATTCTGTCTTAAAAATCAGCAGCAAGGAAGAAATCTTGCTTCCCTAACCTCGTTTTCAGAGGCAAATATCAAAGAGGTTTTTGGGGACACAGCTGATGAGTACTCCTTGTGTGAACCAGCCCAAGAAGAATACTATTTCAGAACAGACATTATTGTATTACTAGCATGAAACTAATTTATTTCCTGCAAGGTCAGTATGAACGTTGGCTTCATTATTTGCAGTTCAGCCTTAATTTCCAAACCTTGTTTTTGCCAAGTTCTCTGTCATCTCTTCTTTCTGATGCTTTCCCTTGATTGCTTTCATCTCAGCCTGACTCAGCATAACAAACATCAAACAGAAGTCTCATTGCATATCAGACATCTGCACTGATTTATGTCAGTTTTTAACAACACTCTGTATGAATTCATTTATCAAGGCCTAAAAGAGAGCAGTTCTGGGCTACAAATAATAGGTATGTGTGGTCTCATTTCACCCCTATGGGAAACACCACGAGTGGGACAGGAACCTAACGTGGGAGTGAATCGGTGCGTGGCGGCTTCTTCGTCACACGAAGTGACTGGTGACCTAAGATGCTGCACCAAGGTTCAAACCAGTGTCATATAAAAGGGGCTGAATTTTACAGATCAGATCTGCGTGGCAGGATTTCAAATCCAATCTTTTGTTCTAAAACCAAGAGGGGCACGGCCCAGTGCACTTTATTCATCCCCTGCAAAACCACCCAAAACATAATTACCCCTTGTTCATTGTACAACAGTGATACCAATCATTATTTTATAAAAGGGGGGGAAAAAAAGAGTAAGACTGTAATGAATTGTAATTAAGACAAAGGACTGTTGTGTTCAGCAAGCACTTGGATGCAATGCTTCCTTCACAGGAGGCACTAACAGTCCCTGACCTCTGTGAGGCCTGGAAACTCGTAAGAATCAGTATTTCAGCAACACTGGCTTGAACTGGCCAATAGATTCTGAACTTACAAAGGGGAAGGAAGGAAGGAAAGACAATAATCATATATACGTAGGCATCATGGTTTCCTCAGGATTGTCTCACTGAGAAACTAGCTTAAATAAGCCCCAAACTAAATAAAGCCTCAAAGAGACAATAAACAAAAATTTTAGGGAAGTCTATGCAAGTGACTTTGGAACACATCCTGAGCCAGAGTCTTGGGACTCTGTTCCCGAGTAACTGGATCTTCACCAAATTTCACAACACTCATTTGAGGGTCCCTGCTCACTTACTTTTTTTGGTATTTGTATTTCATTAGAAATTCTGTGACAGAATAAGGCCAAAAAGTCCCTCAGAAATGGTGTCTCATAGTAACGCACAGTGGGAGAGCCCTTGGATAGGGGGAATTTTTTTCTGAAGGCGGCTTGGATAAGGAGTGCAAGAGTAGGGCTGAAGGGACAAATGATCACCTAGCTCAGGGTCGTACATGCCTAGACCAAGATTTTTTTTGGTTTCCATGAGCTTAGCTCTCCCTTACTACAAACCAAGCTGGTTTACCTCTAGTCCTGTCACCAGAGGATGTGGAGAACTACTAGCCATTGTCTGTATCAATTCTTTTTGTGAAAAATACTACTCACTCCACTCAAAGAGTCTGTCCTTCCAGATAACAGATCCACTGCTCCCTTATCTGGGAAGTTATGGTTTCTAAACCTGCCAGAGGTGCTGTTCATTCCTCTCAGGATACACTCAACTACTGACAACTTCAACAAGGAATCAAGCTAAGGCTGAACATGGTCAAGTGAAGAACAAGTATTTCCTGCATCGTTTCTGCATCTCACAGGTCACTACACTCCAGAATATGAAATCAACAGAAAACATTACCTTCGCTGAAATTAATCATCTTCTTGAATCTTCATTATCAGTGACTTTGTTCCATTTATTTCTCACTGCTTCAAATAACCCTCAGGATTTTCTGCTGGGTCAGGGAGCTTGAAAACAGTGACATCTTTGTTAAAACTTTGCCTTTTCAGTGAGAACACAAAGGTGACTCCCATAATTTTTAGAAACGCTTGCAGTTAATCTAAAATTACTGGCAATAAAGGAAAAACCCGAGCTGAATGTATGATACAGCCCCCGAAAAATGGGGGGAACAAATCCCCACAAACTGTCTTTACCTATAGAGTGGAATCTTTTACCAGTCCATCAGTCCATCCCTGTTTCCTTGCTAGCTTGTTGAGCACGAACAATGCCCAAATATCAAGAAGTTGTCAGCTCCCTGTGGGCATCTCCTGGGGTGAAGATGACCCAGGGTAGGGAGCGTAACAGAAGCTGACAGCTGGCAGGAACAAGAGCGCCTGTAGCCCAGACTGTACTACATAAATCTTTTACTGCTAATTAAGGTCTGATTTCTCATTCTGTAAACACTGTATACAGAGAATTTCAACCATAAGCTGAGCACCCAGCAGAGCAGAGCCAGCAGCATCCAGGCCACATCAGAAAGGGTGCCAGTGCTTTAAAGGCATTCAGGGCCGTAGCTGCATGCCCTAACACAGGTTCCTGTGCCTAGCATTTCCAATTAGCTGGCTGCAGGCTTCCAGATGCACCCAGCTGGGGGTCTAACCAGGGTGCGGATGGACTTCAGGTCCTCTGAGTACAGCCCGCTCTGCCTCTGAAGTGAGCGGCTACGTTATTTACTGTGGGAAAAGCAGCTGTGAAGAAAAGGGACAGTACAGAAGGGAGAATCAGTGACAGAGCTGGGAGAAGGACATAAGGAGACACAGGAGAATAACAAGCCTGTTGCCTGGATGATGACTCTCTTATGAGCTCACAAGGATGACTGGAGGTAAAACACACCTGTCTGCTCCAGAACAGGTTTGGCTTCCTCTCCCCATAACGCTACATGCTTCCTTCTGCTCCCTGCCAAGGACAGACCTGGCTGGGACAGCCCATGCTGTCCCTCACATGGTTGATAGAGTTGTCTGAGTGCTGTTCCTAGACAGGTCTGCAGTGGCTCAAGAACAGTGAAGCTGCTCCAGAACTTGTGACCCACTCTTAGGGACTGATCATTTCCCAGCGCAGCCAGTGCCCCGCTCCCCATCTCCTCCTGCCAGTTCAACCCAGGGATGCAGGGGTGACTCTGCCAGCAGCATCCTGCTACTGACACCATTCATGATGTTCTCATCATTTGCGGACAGTAGTTCATGGCTTCCCAGAACTCTATGACCTTTAGAGACCCCAAGCAGCTCTAGCACTGGGCAGATGCTGCAGTTTAACACTGCTACTGCTGTTGTTTCGTGTGGAAGTAAACATCAAATTGCAAATTTAAACTAGCTCGTTAAATGGGCTGTTTGAGCTCAAGACAAAAGGGGAGTTGTTTGCAAAAGAAAATACTGCAATAGCCCCAGAAAGCCTCAGAAAGCAGAGCTGATTTCTGGTGAAAATGAACCCCACCCTTTTCTCAACCAAAGGGAGGGTTGAAGGGATCGCACCATCACCCACACAAAGTAGTTTTTTCAAATTAGGGAATCAGCAGTGGTAAGGGAGCACAGTATGGTGCAGAGCTGAGACCTGAGACCGGTGAAAGATTTGGAGAGGTGGTGGAACCAGTTCTCCAGCATCTGCTATCCAGGAGGCAGGAAGGCTCTGGCAGAGCCGAGGCATCACAGAACATTTGACACCTGCTCTGCACCACCACTCCAGCACTCTACTGGTCTGAGCCAGCCAGTGGTCCACATTAAGTTTGGAGACTAAATGGTGGATTCAATGAATCCTCTGATAACAAGTGATCTTTTTCGGTGAATTTCCACAGAAACCATTTAATATAAAAAAGATATTGCCATGGTCATTTAGTCACCAGGGTCAGCTATCAGGCTCTGGAGAGTAATCTCCCAAAGAACTGAATTGGCCAAAGATACAAGCTGGCCTCAGAGGAAGGAAAAATCCCATCACTTGGTACAGAACAGATTTGGTACCTTAGCCCAAGGGTTTACCTGTGGCACATCACAGTTGGACGCTACTGAGAGAAGCTTTAATCACACTCACCTCACACAGCACAAAAGACACCTGACACTGGCATGTATAGCTGACATAAGTCTCCAACACTGAGCTTATGGGTATGGAAGCAGCCTGGGGCGCTGGCGAAGAGCTACACTCCCTCAACTGGGAAGGGTCTGTCCTGGTTCCTCCAGGCAGAGTGCCAAACCTTCCACAAAACAGACCGTGTGCTGCTGCCTCCCAGGGCTCTTCCTTCGTCTAACAACAGGGGTGTTGTAGCGTGACCCTTGTATCATGAGGATGACAAAAGGTGAAGTTAAATTGGGGCATGGTTCTCAACCATGGCTCAAGCAAGGTAACGTGTGGCAAAGTACACTCACTCCCATCCAGCTGTGGAAGCTGAACGGAGAAAGGACCAGCTGGGAAGGTCCAGACACTTGCTAGGTCATAAGGTGGCATAGAGGGAGTGCTCGCTAACAAAGTGCTCTGGAAGCACTCCCTCATTATGTACTTTTTTGAAAGGCTCTTAAGGATGTTGCAATCAGTCTTATCTTTAGTAGGCACTCCAAATTTAAAAAAAATAATTATGCACTTCTGCTATTGAGAACCAGCCCAAACTGCAGATATAAGGGGCAGGTCCATTAAAAAGTTTGTAAGGGTTTCCTCTTCCGATAATGATACAAAATACAGCAGGGGATTATCTTCTTTGCAAACATCAATCTAAAAGAGATCGTAATCTAAAACCATGTAAGTATAAGAGACTTTCAAAGCAGCAGATGAAAGACTTGAGAAAGCCGGACAAAAAGCTATTAAAAAAACCCCAATGACCTATTTTTCCCCCCTTTTAGGAGGGTTCTGATTAAGTAATAATTAATTTTCATTAAACAAAAGGTTGTCGTTTTCTTGAAAATGTTCAATCTTCAGCTTAGAAAGCCCAAGGCTACATATATGCTTGGATCCTCTGCAAAGGTCCATTGTCATCTCCTTCACCCTTTGACTGTACACAGAAAACAGGGAGCAGAGACATCTGACACTCCTTGCTTTAACCTTATCAATAAATAAAACTATCCCCGTGGTTATTTTTAAAAGTAGTAATTTTAGAAGGGAAGAGGAGAGAGGGGAGTGGAAGAATCCATTATCACTGTCAGATTTTTTTCAGTGGTCATGGTTTGTATACAGGTTTGGCATGCATCAGGAGGCAGAGAGGTGCTATTTAAGCAGAATTTTGCATATAGCTGTTATTGCCATATCCAGATTCCTACTCAGTCTTCTAGTCACAAGGTCTCCATTCTTCAACTGTCCAGTATCTGAACCACATCTTGAACAAAGGCTTCACTCTACACCTTGTAGTTTAAAAATCAGGGGAGGAATAACATTCTACAGGAAAGTTACTAGTAAACACACAAACTTTCGATCCTTTCCTATTAGAAACCAGGTTATAAAGAAGATCTGTAGCACAAAACCATAGCTGTTCAGGGCATGTTGGGGAGAAAGCAGCTTCAAGATGTTACACTCTCTCTGTTGAGATGTACGATCTACTCAAGCAGGAAATAACACACAGACAGAGGTGGACAATCAGCCCAAGATTCGGTGATGACAAGCTGCTGACATTTCAGATTTTCTCTTTGAATAGCAGGTGCTGGCTGAGCGCACACAGTGCTTAGTGAAGGGGAGAGAGCTTTCCAGAAGTCATTGCCTTGAACCACAGAACTGCAACAGCACTGCAAAGGAGATGGTGAGCTGCTGCCTACACTTGGTGCCAACCATAACTGACAAAGAACAGAAAAAAGTTCAACCCACCCAGCCCAAACACCTTTCTCAAAACAAATGTCAGAGCATTTTAAATGAGGGGAGAGGAGGCATTATTGGTGTAGCAAAAAAGACTGCAACAGACCCTGCATGAGGAAAGGATCGCCCAGCCAGCACAATACAGGTAGAAAACAAGACCACCACACAGTTTCTAGCACAACAACAGATTACAAGGGCCTCTTTAGTCATCTGAGACTCCACTATCACTTGTACAACATATTATTCCTTTCCTAGGTGGTGAACTGTCCCCTTCACAGAGCAAGGCAATTTTTCATGTCTGAAATATATTGCTTTTTTATTAAATTAAGGCAATAGGATTGACTGTTCTCAGCAAGTATTGAGAACACCAGTGGGAGCTGCCCTTACAGCCACAATAATAAAACCCATTCTTGCAGCTTCATTGACCAGTCCCTTCACAGAGTTGTTTGGAGCAGCGGGAGAGGACAGGGAAAACATGACTTTGAGGAAAAAATAAGCAGCAGCTGCAACTTAAGACTAAACTCTTTATTGCTCTGTGCAGCTTCCCGCTAACCCTGCTTTCCTGGTGGTTTCACAGCATTGGCAGGAAAATAAGCCCAAGCCTGTGCAGAAGAAACATAGTCAGAGGCAGGGCTGGAGGACAGCAGCAGTTTTCCCACCTTGGTTTGAAGGGACAGAACCTTTATGGGCTCCTCATAAGCACAGGAAGAGACTTCGCCCACTTGCTTACACCACCACTGTGAAGATGCCGTGGGTGGGCAGGAAGGTGGAGGTGGTGGAGGAGCAGCAGCTGGCCTTCACTGTGCACCCCAGGAGCTCATGCTGGCGTCCCGGGAGCTTGCTCCCAACACAGTGTCAGGCATCCTCAGTTCTCATGCTCAGTCTGGTGGGATTCCTTCTCCTCCTCTTTCTTTTCTCCTTTTCCTGACACACATTCTCCCCACTTTCACTGGCACTTAAGAGCAGTGTGAGAGATGAGCGCTGTTGCCCCTGTGCACACACAGAGACATCCCTTTTTTAAATCTCTTATCACCCTGTATCTGCCTCATCCCTATCTCCAACACCAAACTAGTATCAAGAAACATCTCCCAGTGTCAGACCACAAAATACAGAAGAACACAAATCGGCCTCTGATCTCATCACTTTGTTACAGGTCAGAGCACTTCACCTTTCTGAGGGAGGGCACCTGCATTTACGCACACACAAGTGACCACAAGCGCACACACAAGCCTCAAGCTTCTCCAGAATGCAGCCAACCTATGAATGTGGCAACGGGGCAGTGTCGTGTGAAGGGCCTGTGCCCACACTCTCTGGATCGAGACCTGTCTCATTACCATAATCATCTCTTTCACAGAGTTACTCCATCCTCAGCACATACTCTGTTTTTCTGTTCCCTGATACCTTTTAGTGGACCAAAGCCACCAGACCAAGACCAGTCCCAATTCTTGCTCCCTTTGCTCCGGGGAGAAGCACAGTTACAAAGCAAAGCAGCCACAGGCAGATCCATCACCCAAGGCAGGGGAGAGGGCTAGCTAGCCCATTCTCAGTAGGAAATCTGCCTCTCACTGAAATCTATCCCAATGAAGAAATCTTTACACAAGAGTGAAGAAAAAAAACCAAAACACACCGCCCTCCCCAAAAGGTGACCCTGATTTTAGTTAAAAGGTGCAAATCAAGGACCAATTAAAGCCTGCTGTTTTCTTCACACCGTGGCAGAGAAAATCAGCAGCATTTCTCCAAGACAGACAAAAAGACTGTTCTCCCAGCTCCTGAAATAAAGATGACCCAGCCCAAACCCTACTAGATGAAACAGCCAGCAACGCTGCCTCTCAAAGCACAGAACAGCACCTGCCAGTCCCTTCAATCCAGCTGAGGGTTGCACGCTCTGGTACTTCTGACAAAGGAGGAACCAGAACAGCTGAACAGTTGGGCCTCACCTACCCAAGTCAGAAATAACTAATGACTGGGGAAAAACACCGTAGCAGCAGCACAGATTCTCATTTACCTTCAGTCATTGCACAAAAATACCACGTCCCCTCTGAGGGGGTTAGAATTGGCCTGGCCATTGTAGGGAGGGAAAACGGATGTTTTAGGAGAAAAGGTGAAAAATTACTCGACTGCAGGAGGAAGAGGATTGTCTTGAAGGGCCCACCACCGCTTTTCATCAGCATCCTTGTTTTGTTCTCTATAAAGATTTCAGTGATGATAGCAAAAGGGGAAGTAGGTTGATTCCTATTGTAGACACAATAAAAAAAAAAAAGGTAGCTGATATCCCTGATTTTCAGAGAACTTGTGAGCAGGGCCATTTGCTGACCCAGCAAATGCAGCCTTGGTAGAAGCACCTACTGAAAGAAGAAAAGCACCTCACACAGAGGGGAAAAAAAAATGTGGCCATGAGAGAAAAATACCTATTTTGCTGTCATTCTTCAACAGGATCACACAGAATCCTTGCCAACACAGATGTACCCATTTTATTGGGATTTATTTCTTCTGAGAGGTACTTCTTTTCAAAAGAGCAGATAATGGCAGGACAAGGGGGAATGGATTAAAACTAAAGGAAGGAAGGTTTAGATTAGATATTAGGGGGAAGTGTTTTACAGAAAGAGGGGTGAGGTGCTGGAACAGGCTGCCTAGAGAAGTAGTGGATGCCCCGTCCCTGGAAGTGTTCAAGGCCAGGTTGGATGGGGCCCTGGGCAACCTTGTGTAGATCCAGGCCTGGAGGTTGGTGGCCCTGCCTGTGGCAGGGGGGTTGGAGCTCTATGATCCCTGGGGTCCCTTCCAACCCAGACCATTCTATGATGATTCTATGATTCTTATATATTAACATGGTGGTTTGTCCCTGACTGGAGGCTAATTGCCCACCAAAGCTGCTCTGTCACTCCCCTCCTCAGCTGGGCAGGGGAGAAAAAAACCTGCAAGGCTTGTGGGTTGACAGAAGGACAGGGGGAAGTCATTCAGACATTACCATTACAGGCAAAACAGACTCAACTCAGGAAAATGTATTAATTTATTACCAATCAATTCAGAGTAGGGTAATGANATTAACATGGTGGTTTGTCCCTGACTGGAGGCTAATTGCCCCCCAAAGCTGCTTTGTCACTCCCCTCCTCAGCTGGGCAGGGGAGAAAAAAACCTGCAAGGCTTGTGGGTTGACAGAAGGACAGGGGGAAGTCATTCAGACATTACCATTACAGGCAAAACAGACTCAACTCAGGAAAATGTATTAATTTATTACCAATCAATTCAGAGTAGGGTAATGAGAAATAAAACCAAAATCTTAAAAGACATCTTCCCCTCACCCTTCCCTTCCTCCTGGGCTCACCTTCACTCCCAATTTCTCTACCTCCGCAGCAGCATGGGGGGATGGGGAATGGGAGTTTTGGTCAGTTCACCATGTTTATCTGTTGCTCCTTTCTCCTTAGGGGGAGGACTCCTCACACCCTTCCCCTGCTCCAGTGTGGGGTCCCTCCCACAGGAGACAGTCCTCCNGACATCTTCCCCTCACCCTTCCCTTCCTCCTGGGCTCACCTTCACTCCCAATTTCTCTACCTCCGCAGCAGCATGGGGGGATGGGGAATGGGAGTTTTGGTCAGTTCACCATGTTTATCTGTTGCTCCTTTCTCCTTAGGGGGAGGACTCCTCACACCCTTCCCCTGCTCCAGTGTGGGGTCCCTCCCACAGGAGACAGTCCTCCATGAACTTCCCCAACGTGACTCCTTCCCACAGATCTTCACAAACTGCTGCAGCATGGGTCCCTTCCATGGGGTCACTAGTCCTGCCAGCAAATCTGCTCCAACCTGGTCTCTGTCTGCAAGCTGCAGCTCCTACCAGGGGGACAGCCTGCCTCACCATGGTCTTCATCACAGGCTGCAGGGGAATCTCTGCTCCGGCACCTGGAGCACCTCCTCCCCCTCCTTTTTCACTGACCCGGGTGTCTGCAGAGTTGTTCCTCTCACATATTCCCACTTCTCTCTCCAGCTGCCATTGTGTAGTTTGTTTTATTTTCCCTTAAATAGATTATCCCTGAGGCACTACCACCATCAGTGAAGGGCTCAGCCTTGGCCAGCAGCGAGTCCGTCTTGGAGCCGCCTGGCTTCGGATCTGTCACACAGGGGAAGCTTCTAGCAGCTTCCCACAGAAGCCACTCCCGTAGCTCCCCTGCTACTCTGTGCTTAATTGTGACAAGGTTTTAGTAAAGAAATTAGGAGAGTTAAGGCCTCAGAATTAAACAATTTAGGCTTGAAAGGTTGCTTTTCAGGTAAGACATGCCACCCAGGCTAGTGGAGTTCCAGTGATTAAGAAGAAATATGGGCAGAAATTGTGAACTTATTAGAAATTATGTGGTGGTGTGTCCTCCTCGCAACCCCAGTGATGAGCATGAGAAAATTTAAAGTTAGCAGGAGTCCAAGAACTTGATAAAAACCCCACCCTAACCAAACATCTTTGTTTCTGGTGACATTTCCCTGTAAACAAAGAACAGCCTAGACACTGGCTTCTCTTTCCCCCAGTAAAATTAATTTCAGGCCACCCATCAGATTCACACAACACTGAAAATTTCTGAGGGTTTTTTATTATTATTATTATTATTATTATTTCATTTAACCAAGGATCAGGGCAAGATGGGAAAAGAGCAGCACCTTTTAAAAAAACCCTGTTGTGTGCTATATAGGATAAATAGGTGAGCTTTAAAAAAAGTTAAGTACATATATGTACATATACACACATACAGTAAACCAAATTAAAACCAAAACACTTGGGAAGGGTCACTGTCAAGACAAGAGAGAGGAAAGACATATTTCACAGCAAGCAAAAGCACCACAGGTTAAAATTAGAGTGCACAATCAGATGTAGTGCAGATACCAAACCTAGCCCAGGTCCGGGAAGCAGTGTAGCTAGAGCAGCACAAAGCTCCATGTAGGTCAACTTATCCCACTCCTCGACCAAGGCGCGCGCAGGCTCTGCCTTCAGGCTGGCGTGCTGCACAGCCACTCCCCAGGGGCTGTGTCAGGGTTGGCAGAAGCCACAAGAAGTAGCAAACTAGTAAGAGACCCAAAGTGGAGCTACTGGACTGATTTAGCTGCAGTATTTCCATAACAGGGGTTTACGAGTTCTGCCACGTATCCTAGGTGGTCTCCGTAGGTGCTTGGGTCACACAGCAGACAGCTCCCCATTATTTATTATTTGTGCACTGAGATCCCCACTCTTGCCTACCCGGATCTGTTCTTTTCCTACCTCTCTTCCACCCCACACCACCACTTCCTATTTCCTCCAGGCTGACAGGGTAATAAAATTAGGAAGGGGCGTGTACACCTAACCGAGGAGATACTCAACAACCAAGTGAAACTTAAAAAATAGTAGTAAATTCTTAAAAAAAAACCTCAACAACAATTTTAAAACCTGATCAAATTCTGCAGACTTCTGGCAGAGTTTGGTCATTTAGCCCAGAGGTCTTTGTCTTCAGGGCCTGCAGGCTAAACTGTCTCAACTGGCAAGAAGCACGCAGCACAAGGGGAAAGTCTGACTAAAAGAAAAAAAACAAACCAGTGAGGGTTGAGGGGAGAAGAGGCTCTAACATGGAAACCCAACACCTCAGTACCAGCGCCTATGCCACACGGTACGCTTTCAAGAGCGTGAATTCCTTCCTGTTGGTGCGAGCGGCCCAGATGAAAAGAGCAGCTGCCATGAACTGCAAAGGTGCCGAGACACAGGCTAGGCAGAAGGACCAGCCGAATTCACCCCTCACATCATCAGGCAGGGGCAGCTTCTTATGGAGCAGCTCAATCCCAGCTACATAGCAGCCAACCAGGCCCAGCGTACAAAGCCCTGGGGGAAGGGAACAGTAAAACACAATGAGCTCCATGTTGAGGTGCTCTGGCTGTCCTCAGGAGCTCTGGAGGAGGGAGGGCAAGTGGAGGATGGCAGACCTACCTGCTAGGAAATGCAGGACTCCAGTGGCAATGGCTGGGTAAAGGCTGCGACAGGCACAAGCACAGAGCCCAATCAGAGCCCCGAAGCACATGAGGCCCAGGCTGACAAAGGGCAGGAGGAACTGCAATCGCCAAAGATCTGCATGTGAAAGAACACATGAGTTTTTAAAGACATGCTAGAAAATGGTCTTCTCCCACCACCTTACACTTCCTTCTACTCAGGCTGCTTCTGCTTCATCAGACATTCTACATTCATAGCTAAAAAAGACCAAAGCCTCCACCAAAGTAGGAAGACCTCCATTTGTTAACTCCCAAGTTCCTCCCCTTCATTCATGGGCGACACCTATACTAACACATTTAAGTTTTCCTTGTAAACTCTGACCTACTACCTGTGTTAATGTAAATAAACAACAAAGAACAAGATAGAGATGCTTTCCTCACTACTGAATGTATGTAAGAAGCATCTTTTTTAAGAAAAAAAATCATACTTGTTTAACAGCCAGAAGTGAGACACTTACAAGTCCGATTCAAATCTGTGCCGCTATTATGATTTCCAGGCTCTATGTACTTTTCAATAAATTGGTCAGAGAGGGAAAAACTGATGCAGTTTGTAGTCATACCAGTTTCTGGGAAGAAAAAAACAAACCAACAAATACCATTATGTGTCTTCCTCCCACACACTCTCCCCTTTAATTCCTCCTTTCCCACCCATTTAAGCAGGAAAACTCCTCGGAGTTCCATTTTAGGGGAAAAAAGTTACCTCTCAAAACAGATTTGTATGATGCCTTATTGTAATGTAGTTAGCATAATGTAGTTACTACAATAAGGACAGCATTCAAACATGAAGAGTCTTCAAGCTTACCTGAGTTACCTACAGAGAACTGTGCCATGCTTGACAGATTGGGAAACAAAGCTTAGCATATGAAGCTCAACTGCCTTGTAACATATTCTTCTACTCAGAGTCCCTTAACTAAGTTGTGCTTATCTCCACGTGCTGAATGTAGTAACATACTAAACACTTAATTCAAAAATGGGAAGAACTCTTTAAAGTATTTACTTCTTTACACTAAATTTCTCCCCTTTTACACCTAGTCAGATTTCACTTTGAGAACACTCCTGAGCAGAGTTGCTTTAAGTGTCTACCAAAATAACCATCATTCAAGTATTTCATTATATACCTAGCACTACAGTACAGAGTCCAAAATGTGCTGATGCAACTGTGGGACATTTATGATATGCAAGCAAAATTAATGACTGGCTAAAAGGAGAGAGCACTCCCTTGATAAAGTAATATCTTTATTCCACTGCAGACCCCAGGACCTCCCTAAAAAGACAGTGACTGGCAGGGCAAGTAAAACTGTCCCCAGATGAGCCGTAGATGCAAAATAAAATCAAGTTATACTAGACTCAATTTAGATCAAGTAACATGTGTCAAATCCAGAGTGTAGCAGTGAGAGCTACAGACCATTTTTCCTTTTGCTTCTTTCAAAATTTAGACTTTCTTAAAAAAAACCCCAACAAACACATAAGCCAAAAATAAACCCTCTGGAGGAACAAAGTGGCTTGGCTATGTCGTGAGGAACTTCACACATACCACCCAGGCAAGCTAGAGAAGTGTTAAAGGCTCTGCAGATACCTGGTGGGCTGTACCAGTGAGAGTTTTTGGGTACAGTGATACACCTCCGCCACAATCCAACCGTGCCGTTGCACCGGAAGAGCGCATCTGTGTAGGTCTTCTCATCTGCCTCTTCACTGACAAATTCCTCCCAGATGCTCCTACCAGCTTCACTAACGTTCTCAGCCGGGGACAGGGTGTGGTATTCGTACCAGAAGTCAGTGCCAATGGAAGCTGCCATGTAGATGGTGGAGATGAGGCTGAGAACACAGGCGATCACTAGCGCTGTAGCAAAACGGTTATCCATCATTGCGCCCCTGCTGCTGTAAGGAAAGAGGGGGCCAAGTGAGTAACTCCTCTGGCAGTAAAGGCAAAGTTATCCTGGCAGTGTTAAACTCATTACATCGTCCCTATTATGCAGTGTCCCCTCCGTAGTATCTTTATTCCACTGCAGACCCGATGACCGCCCTAAAAAGAAGGGAGGTCTTCCTTCTCCAACACATGCTGGAATCGGAGGAACAACTGAGCACTGGTCTGCAGTACTAGTCAGCATCTGCTGCATCTCTGAGTTCAAAGCATGGGTATCACCCTTCTCCGAGCCATGCTGTACTAGCTGCTCTATCAGGGACAGCAACTGACACACCAACAGCAACTCTGTCCCTAAAGCAGATGGCACAGCTCACTGCCATTTGTGATCCTGGTTGTAGGGAACCGCAGAGTATCCATCCACAGCACCCAGGCAGAAGACTTATCTTTCCTTAAGAGATTACCAAAGGGTAGGAGTTATTTTTAGCCTGCCATCCCATACGGCTTTCACAGCTTGTGTTTACAGCAAAGACAAGAACCACAAGCATGCCAAAAAATCTCTTCCAGACTGCTCACAAGGGGCAACTATGTCAAGATGCAGGAATGCCTTTAGGAAAGCACTAGAGACAGAACACGAAGGAAGTACTGAAAGACAAATTTGGAAATGATCATAAATGTTGCAATAATGCCACAGTACATAACAGCAGTGCTTCTGAAGAACTGCAGCACTGGGGTGTGGGTGCGCACGCTCTGCGTTCCATGGGAACAAGATGACAAAAGCTCTCAAAACTGATAGGCCTTCATGTGCTGGCATGAGGGCTTTGCTCTGGCTCACCCTGTATTAGGGGTCACTTATGCCCTCCCTGGCAGCATTGTGCTCACCAACCATGTAAATTCAGGGTCAGAGGAGGCATGGGAAAATACAGATACCACACAGGCGTACGCTTATGACAATACTGCGACTCTAATGAGTAACCGATCGTTAATACGTGGAAGGCTTTGCAGATAGCACCGTACGTCAGAGGATTCTCAGATGCCTGTTGTGCTCATGTGTTTTCTGTTTGGTTCAATTTGTGGATTATGATGAATCAGACTTGATGCACTTGCCAAAAAGAAAAAAAAAAAACCCAACCCAAAACAACTGAAGTTAACTCAGCAGTTAGAGCTAGTCTGGTTACACGCACTACTATCTAATCAGCTCTTGTCTATTGCTTGTTCTAACTCCCTTCTCCCACATACTTGTATCAAAATATTTTGGTCTAGCTTCTTTGCTACTGAATGAACTGCAACTGGAAACAGCAGAGGCCTTAAAATACAATATTCACAGGAAAACCCAGTAGTACTCAAGTCAGTCCTGCCAATAAGAAATTCTGAACTATGAAACAAGGTGCAAATTAAAGCAGGGAGTTTCAACAGCACCGGTATTTGCTGCTAACACCACCATTCTTACTTCTTTTCTCCCCCACCTACTCCTCTGTTTGGTTGGAGGTGGCTAACAGGGCTGGGGAGGAGAGATACTGTATACCCGTATCATCCCTGTGCTCAATTTCCATATTCAAGGAAGGATATTACAGAGAGTGTGTCCCATCTGCATCCTTAGAAACGAGTAAAAATAGAACTGACTTTTAGCAAACTAACAAGCAGCACCCATTTAAAATACTGCAAAGTTTGCATACCACAACTGTGTTTAAATAATAATCCACGGACTGTGAACTCTTATAAACTAGGACAAATACTGAGATGGAGAAAACACGGTATCTGGGCTTATGTATCTAGAAGACATAGAATCAAGTCCAGACTTGAAAGCAAATACTCTGTACACTGTTTAATTCTTGGTTATGTACTTACATTCTCCTTTGATGCCCTAGCATCTAGTTCAAGGTACGATGGAGATTGGTTGAGTAGCAGAAGGTGAGAGCAAGTTGCTGTAGAGGGCTGACCCCACCATTCATCCCCACTGAAGCTTGCTGAGGGATGCCCTCCCCTTCACAAACTGGACAGGACAAGTGGCATCTCCAAGGGACAAAGCTTGGTTGCCCAGCTTGTGCCCAGCTGAGCTCAGAGCTGAGCAGATCCTCCGGGAACCCTCTCTCAGGGCAAGGAGCAGAACAGGCTGCTGAGCAGGCTGGTCTGGATTTTCCACTATATTGCAGTCACATCCTCTGCAAGAGGAACCCTCTGCAACAGGCTCCCCTCTTTAGAAAGTGCTTTCTCTGGAAGGAGAAATTGTGAGAAACTACAAGCTCCATCCTCGAGAGCAGCGTGTGGCAAAGAAAGAACATAAGCAGGACATTACCCGGCTGTCAACCTGCTACTTTGTAACATAAACACCTACAGTAACAAAGCCCTATCAACTTTCTACCTAACAGACAGCTAGAAAGTGAATAGCTTTAAATAGCCTTACTTTCAGGCACAACACCCCTGCTGCAAGGTGCAGAACAATGGGAATATTAAAACACAGCCACACGCTTCTGACCAGCTCTCTATGCTGGCATACAGTGGCAGAGGTGATGTCAGCTGGAAACAACGAGCAGTTCATGTGCAAAAACAAAGGGTTAAAAATCAAACTGTAAATCAAACCACTGCCCAGTGCTTGTTACCCACTTGGTAAAGAGCCCATGGCTATCTACTGACATTCAACACTTGCAATGCACAGCTCCTGGCATAGGTAGAACGAGCCATGTGGCTATGGTCCCCAAAATCTAGTGGGCACCTTTGTGTAGCATTTGTCCCAGAAAGAACAGACATGGATTTTCAATACGGACAAGACAGTGCCAAGGCAAGAGCACACCCCCAATTTCTTATAATAAGGGTCTCCTCAAAGCTTCTGCCCAACACTTCAAGTGCTTGCAGAAGAGATGAAGAGCTCTAATTCTAGTTCTAATTTTGAACTAGAATGTTTTCCTGCCACAGCGTAGTTGAGCACTCTGCCCATTCACTGTGTACATCCAACACATCTTAGTTTACAGTAGACATACCCCCACTTAAATGGGGTGTCCTTTGCTCTGTTAAAGGGAGAACCATCCTTCCAGCCCCAGGCAGAGCCCAATGGGAGTAGTAAACACAGCCAGCCAGACACAGTTACCAGAGAAGACCACGAAGAAAGACGCTGCATGTTTACAGGACTATGCCATGCTTTGTAAAAGGTAAGTAGGCAGCACTTTAAAATAAGCTTATTTACCAAAAGATAACATTGCCACTACCAAAGATGGCATTAATTTTAAAGACATAATGACTGATAATAAATGGAAATACTTAGCCTTTTTAGGCTGTCAGCAAGAACCTTTGTTGTTTTTACAAAAGGTTTATTCATAGCACAACATAAGGGAGTTGTAAACAGGCACTCAAGCAGAAGTTCTTCAGAGGATATTATACTACTCACTTGAAATATTTCAAAGCACCAACTCATAAAAGAGAAGGCAAAGGCCAAACTAGCAGTGACATTCAAAGCAATGACTGGATGCAGGCACTTGGTAGAAGGGGGAGGGGAGGAAAGGAAATCAGTAGAGTTTAAAAAGCAAAACCACAGAGCAGCACAAAAGCAAGCATTCTGGGAAAAAAATAATTAACACTGGAGAGCATATCAGCATTTTAAGAAGTTACTGTACCATGACAGAAGGCAATGCAAAAGTACACATACTTTCGTCCTGTTACAGCAATCACTCCCTCCAACCAATAGCGGACCACCGCATTTAAGAAATTCCTTCTACCTGACAACACAAAAGATTAAGGCTGATTAGTTGGCATTTTCTCAGAAAGCATCCTTGCGATCTGACTGTTCTTTGGCCTAAAATATGATGTGAATGTGGAGAGCGAGCTGGCAGCCCTACAGACCGGGGTCCCCCTTTTAATACCCATGACACCGGAGGATTTGGAAAGAACACCACCAAATGCTTTTTTACCTTCAGAGGTCCTTACAGTCCTTCGACACACAAAGTTCCAATGATTCCCGGTCACTTCAGAGACACAGCGTCTCCACAGCAGAGAGCATGAAACGCAAACTTCCTATCTGCCCTAACTGTTCCATTCATTTGCTTATTCAACATCACCAGCTCACGAAAACCGATCTAGAAGTAGAAAGCAAAACAAAGAGCCGATGTAATCGTTTCGCTTTGGAATCATTTCACAGGAATCTCCCTGTATCACTCGCCGAGAAAAAAAAGCTGTTAAAAATTAAGAGGGTAGCAAAAGCCTTCGAGAGCCCTCAGGCCAACAGCACCGTGCCCCGCCAGGCTCTAACCCGCACAGGGGCAGGCAGACAGGCGGGGTGAGTGCCAGCATGCAGAGCCCTCTCCCCCTGCAAACGTGGAGCGTCACAGCCGGTCGGCTAACCCGGGCCGCGCTCCGGCACCGGCCACAATCGCCCAAACGACGCCTACGCGCTTCACGCCCCGCCGCCAGGACGAGGCGAGGCACGGTACGGTACGGGCCGGGCCGACCGCCCCCCACCCCGCGCTCCGGCCTCTCGGGAGACAATCCCAGACGGGAAAACAACCCCCCGCAGGGGCCCGTCGGGGCACCGGGCGCCGCCGGCGGGGCCGCTGGCAGGCAGCAAACCTGAAAAGAGACCCTTTACCCACCCAGCCCTCCGCCCCC
>VZTU01012166.1:322705-346062 GCA_013400835.1 Zapornia atra
TCAGCAACCGCCCCCTTCAACCGGCGCGACGCGGCGCCGCACCTCGCCCACCACCCCTCGCTACCTCGCACCCCCTGCCCGTCCCCGCCGCGCCGCTTCCGCCCCGCGATGCCCAGGGCCAGGGCAGCACGCCACCCCTCCTCGCCGCGCAGGGCACCCTGGGGGATGTAGTCTTCCCACCCTCTTCCGGGGCAGCCCCGGCGGCACCCTGGGAGCCGTCCTTCTCCAAGTCGCCTCGCCCCGCCCCTACCGCGACGCCGGCCGGGAGTCGTAGTCTCCTGCTACCTCCAGGGCGGCCTCCCCTGGCTTTTCGACGTCCACCGGCTTCCCCAGCGCCCGCCTCGCCGGGCAGCCGTCCTCGCCTCCACCCGTCAGCCACTGGTGTGTCCGCAGGGCGCCCGGTGCCTGCCACCCTGCTGACGTTGGCGGCGCCTGGCTGGTGACACAGGCCTGACTCATCCCAAGCCCTCAGGACTGCGCCTGGCGCTGCCCTCATGAGGTGCAGTGCAGGGCTGATGGATGCTGAAGCTGCACATCTGCAAGACACGGGGCGCTTGGGAACCCGGAGCCGCGGCTCCCAGCGCCACCGCAAGAGCCAGGAGATTTTACAGGAGCTCAGGAAGCCCCATCTTTATGAACTCTTGTTCCTGCGATTTCTCTTCCATGGGCTCCCCCCTGGGCTCCCCCCTGGGGCCATAAGCTCTCCTTTCTTCCTTTGTAGCTTGGTCGCTTGTAAAAAAATGGTGACCTGGGAAAGCACCAAGTAAGGAGTAATACTACTTAGTAACACTTGCAAAACTTGCCAACATGGGCTCTACACCCCAAATCGGACATTACCCCCGTCCCAGCTGCACACACCCACACAATTACAAGAGGGCTCCTAAAAATGTGTCAGCACCCCACCCAGTTTTGATTTTACCAAACTTCAAGCTAGTAAACAAATGCTTAGAAAAAAATCAGAATCGTGCCTGAGGTTTTCACATCTCTCGGGACTTCTGAGAAATGACCCCATCCAACTCCCCTCCCAGAGCAGCCAGGAAGCGTTTCTGCAGCAAGATAACAAGCTAGGATGACGAAGGTGAAGGCAGTATGTAAGAAACATCTCTGACTCGGTGCAACAAAATATTTTTTTAAAATTATCAGAAACAATCATTAAGAAACCTCTGCCTATATGCCTCCCCTCTCCTGACCGTGGAACCATCCCACCGGAACCTCATGATGTAACTCTCTGCAAGGACGTACATTTGGGTCTGTCTGGGATTGATGCTAGATTCTAAATTATTTAACGTCTTTATCGATGGCCTAGAAGAAAGCAGAGTATCGCCAATAAAGTTAACAGATGACATGAGGCCTGAGGGAAGGGTAAATAATGACATGGAGAGGGCACTGGTACAGGGTGACCTGATAATTTAGCAGCCGGGGGCAAGCAAACATGCATTTCAATAAGGTCACTGATGAGCTCAATCATTTAAGAGCAGAGTGGAGGCTATACTTACCTGACATAAGATTTTATCCTGCACACATAAGATTTTATCCTGCACAGCACAAAATGAAATGGACAAATGGGTCATGGTGAATTACCAACTGCTAAGCTAGTGCTGTGGACAAAAAGCAGCTCCCCAACTTCCTTGCAACTTCAAATGTATAAACAGCTGTGGACAAAAAGCAGCACCCCAACTTCCTTGCAACTTCAAATGTATAAACAGCTGTGGACAAAAAGCAGCACCCCAACTTCCTTCCAACTTCAAATGTATAAACAGCAAAATCATGAGGAGGAAGTTGTACGTCATCATTGCTGTGGGTTGCCAAAGCAGCTTTGACAAATCTAGTTTCAACATATTGATAGAAACCTGAAAAGGGACATGAAAATCACTGAGCAATTCGAAAACCTCTCAGTGAAACACATCACAGGAGGTCTGGCAATTCAATTTAACTCAAAGTGCAAGACCACAAAATGCATGTAATGGCAGTAGTGAACAAAAAAACCCCAACCACCAGCAGTTTTTTCAGGACACCCAGCAAAACTATCCAGGGGTGAAGCTAGAAAGTTTTGAAAGAAAAAAAACCTCAACAAACCAACACGAAACACAACAACCCCCCTCCTGTATTCTAAGCCACAGGGTAAGGAGAATCAGAACCATTTACTGTAAACGGTAGTGAATTAGCCAACCCTTGCAAGTCTACAGGGTTTTCACCTAGAAGATCTGATCTTGTAAAAATAAGAACTGATTCTGCAAAATTCTGCAGTCATTGCGACTTCCGTTACTGAATTAGAGCACAGCGGCCACTTCTTCGTAACCAGCCCTGATCAATATAATGTGTGCAGCTGCTCAAGAGCAGCCAGAGGGAGGAGGAGATGTGTTTTCATACTCTCTACAGATACCACCTGGTTTGTATTTTTTTAAAAAAATACTCTTCCAAATAAGAGTAACAAAAAAAAAAAGTTGCAAACAAATGTGGTCATTAATTGTTAACACCCCCTTATCTTTTTTGCATTTCTCTCTTCCTTTCCCACCTCCACCATGTGCCTCAACAGAACCAGTGGTTGACCAGTGTAGCTCCTGATCAGTTGGCAAGGTTTTGAAAGTACAAGTTTGGTTTAGAAACTGTGGGAGTTTGCACGTGAAAGTACGAAGGCAATAACACTGATGGCTATAGCTTAAGAGCCTGCTTTTTACAAGAGTGAAGCCTCATAAGACAGCAGACCTGGATCATGTGCAAGTACCTCTAACTGAAGTTTTCAAGCGCTTTAACAAAAAAAACCCCAAAGAACCAAACCACAGAATCACAGAATCACTAGGTTGGAAAACACTAAGATCATTGAGTCCAACCGTCCCTGTCCTCTACTAAACCATATCCCTAAGTACCTCATCTACCCGTCCTTCACATACATGCAGGGTTGGTGACTCAACCCCCTCCCTGGGCAGCCTGTTCCAATGCCTGATAACCCTTTTGGTGAAGAACTTTTTCCTAACATCTAATCTAAACCTGCCCTGGCACAGCTTTGTGACATCTCCCCTTGTCCTATCTCCTGTCACCTGGCTGAAGAGACCATCTCCCACCTCTCTACAATCTCCTTTTAGGCAACTGTAGGCAGTGATAAGGTCTCCCCTCAGCCTCCACTTCTCCAGGCTAAACAACCCCAGCTCCTCCAGGTTTGCTCTCCAGCCCCTTCACCAGCCTGGCTGCCCTTCTCTTGGACCTCATAAGCTAACAAAACCCTCCTACATTGCAAGAGGAAATCTTCATCAAAAATTTGTGCCATTTTAGCTCTCACTAAAGGAAATATGAAAGCATTTGTAGGAGACGGTACTATCTGTACTAAAGGAAGTTGATAGAGGATGAGAAGTACAAAAACCTTTTTTATCTAGCACATTTGCTTCATCAATTATTGATTCAGACCTGAAAAAGGTGCTAAAAATTCTGTACGTTTTTTTCCAATACGACTTGCTAATTTACTACAAGATACTGCCTCTCTCCCAACAACTATTATCTTTGCAATAATAAAAAGGGCAGTTTCAGGCTTTATGCTTTAGACACCATCTATGAGCACTTCACACAGCCAGAATGCAGCAGAAAATCCCATGGATTGCCTTCAGATCTCACTGCTTTTGTTTCTGCCCACCCCGTATTTTTCCATCTGTGGCACAGAACACCACAGGTGAAGAAAACCCTACCGCAATTGTAATTAGAGACACTGTAAAGAGACAAGAGCTTTCTAGATGTGTTTCTTCCAAATGTGATGAAGGGCATGGGTTTGCTTTAATGATACCCACGTGTCGGTTGTGTCCAAACCTCTTTATCGTGCACCCCATCAGTAAAAACTTTTTGAGCACGTACCCCTACTATATGTGGGGTTATTTTTAATAAAACATACATGTACTACTGTACTAATGTACATTATAAAACAAATGCAAAAATACAAGTTAAAAATGGATGAGATAAAGAGGGAATAAACACTATTTTAAAGAAATGTCACCACATGCACAAAAAATATTCTCTTTTCGCACTGCACTTTGTAGACCACTGCTCTTGGTATGAAACCATGTCAGCCTCTCCTGATGCATTTTACCTGAATTTTACCCACAATTTTATCTAAATCAGTTCTACACGCTGCTCTTTGTGGGATGAAACTTCTGTTGGTTAGCATTCACCCGGTTATTTCTAGGCCTGCCTTCACCTAGGTTATAGCATAGCAGGACAGTTTCAGCCATTTTTATGGGAGGTTGGTTGTTTTTTCTTTATTTTTTAATTATGCCTGCAAATCTCTATTCTTTACACAATTTTTTTGAAGCACAATCATTCAGAAACTGCTCCACTTTCTTTTACAGCCAAATGAACCTCTGTTCCTTCTCAGAATTTATCATAATTAATAATTTGCAGATACATAGCTTATTTTATCTAGATGCGTGTGCATAAACGCACACGCACGAGCTGGAATAAAACCACATTTCCACTATCAGTAAAATAGAGCACGTATAAAAACTCAAACAAAAAACCAACCCACAGTTTGCTACCAGAAACACTTCAATTGCAGAAATCTCTAAGGGGGAGGGGAGGGGTTGTGGGGGGAGGCCCCTGCATGTGTGTAACAAACTAAATAAACAACCCTGCACACTTCCTGTGCAGATAGTGCTGCTGTGTGTATCTCTCTTACTGATTTTGCCCTAAAACCAGGCAGCTGCCATAACATGTGTATCACCAGAATTACAGAAGCGTGAACACATCTGTGACACCTTTTCCCTTGCTGCTGCTGGAAATACCTCAGGATTTCCTAAGATTTAGGGAACAGTGCACCGCCACGACAGTCTTCTTGAGTGCACCTGAGAGAGGCAGGGCCAGCAGAGAAACATGCGCTCCAACGCGGATGGGCGGCCGTCAGCACAGGCTCTGCCACGAGCGTGCGGTTACAAAAGCTTGAAGGTTCACTCTCAGGTTTAAAGCTGATCAGCACCCAGCAGCTGCATCTTTTCAGAGCTGTGATAGAGGCTGCACAGCTTGAGTACCCTGAGTGGAAGAGCATGCATCCAAGCCAGCAGCTGTTCCTTCAGGAGAAAATTTTCTTTGGGAAAAAGGTTTACATGTATCTGATGAGGCCTGGGAGGAAGAAAAGTGCAGTGAAAATCTAGGAGTTGGGGAGAGAATGTCCTCCTGGTGACCAAACATCTCACAGTATCTCTTAGATCTTAGTGTATCATGTGTTGAGCTTTCTGGAATATCTGCACAGAAGTGTTAGGAGGGGAACTGCCGTGTGCTGAGCACTTTTGGGAGCTTGGCTCTACCCCAGGGAAATGAGCTCTGGGGAAGAGTAAGACCCAACATGACGCTCGTCATGTGAATCGGTACCACAAGAAACCCACAAAGCTTACAGACAAACTCTTACCCCGCTCCTGCTTCACATGGGTAATTACAGATAGCTTCCTTATTCACAACTATGTTTTATATATCTTTGCAAATCTTCTGTCCTAATAAGGAAGTGTCACATCTGTAATATGGCAACAAGCAGTGACATTCATGAGCCTATTTAGAACATTCAAGAAATACAGAGGAAATTCAAGACAACAGAGCTGATCCTGACATAAGTAAACCTTCCGTAATCTTCAGATGGCGAGATGATTTTCAGCCCGTGCTTCCTTGTGTGTTCACACTTAGGTCTGCAACTGGCTGCAAATAGTAATCTCAGCCAGGGTGGTTTTATACACCTTGATTTTTTTTTTCAGAGTTTGTGATGGCTGAAATACACTCCCTGAGACAATTAAATCCTTACACATTCCATAAAAATTAGTCAGCTAGAGTCCACTAATACCCTACTGATAGGAAAGCAGCCGTATGTAACCAGCTCCTTATTAGACATCAGCATACCTACACAAGATATCCCTTCATCCAGCAGCCAGTTCTTTAATAACAGCTGGCTGCTCTTCCAGGTGCTTGGAAGTCAACCAGGTAGGTGCCTTCTGCACAGGAGCACAGAACCTGAGTGCTGGCAGTGTGAATCTGAGCACACACAGCACACACTGGATGGACTTATTTCCTGTCCCTGCAATCTGGAGTTGCTCTTTGCCTGTGGAGACACACATAGGTGGGATCTGTCTGGCCAGAGCTCAAGCACGCGCCGCTAAGCAGCTTGCTCAAGGCTTTGAGAATACTGAAGATGTGCCTGGTCTGTGAGCAGGCAGCTGGGAGGGAGGGGAGGGAGAAAACTACTTTATCTGCAGCAGAGAGGAAAGATGATGAAGACCAGTAGTAGAAGTTTCAAATTAGCATGCAGACAAAGTTGTAATGATTCAGTAGCTAAAAAAGCGAGAATTTTCATTCAATCTATGCAATGCTGAAAGGGCCACCTGTAGGGTAAGCTCCACCTGTAAGGTAAGCCACAGCTGGAGCGATATTGACATTGCCAATGAAAAGATAGAAGAAAACAGAGCTCTTTAAGAGAAGCAAGCTCTGTACATAACAAAACCTCAAAAGCCATGCAGGCTGTGTAGCCAGAAGAAGGAGCAAATCCACTGCTCTGGAGACCAGGACTGTGGCCGGTAAGGAAGCCCCTGCAGGGATGGGAACATCAAGTCAAGTTTCAAATTGCAGAAGAATATACGACACAGGAAAACTGTCCTCTAAGTTTCTAATACAGTCATAAGGCTGGGTGTGAGGAGCCCAGGGCTAGGGGAACGTGAAGGGCTCCAGGGCAGAGGGGGGGCACTGGCAGGAGCAGTGGAGAGCCTGGGACTGATGGAGAACAGCTAAGTATGGGGCAGAATGGAGACTAGTTTTAAATGTTGTTCCCTAAATATTTTCATATGAGAGGATTACTTCCAACAGAAAACAACAATCATAAACGGACAAAGAAAGTAAGAACTCCAAGCCTCAGAAGAGTTGAACTTGCCCCAGAAGCAATTTATACAAAACATTTTGAGTAAAGATAAAGGATGTGGGACCTGAATTCACCATTCTCTGATTTCTTCTGAGCTGGTACAATCTCGTACCTTTGCAAATTGGCAATATCCTGTACTAAAAATAGAAAAAAGTTCAGAATCTTGGAAAATGCCTTCCCTCCCTGCAAAACAAAAGCAACTCCCAAACCTGGTTCACTTATACAGGCAAATGCAAAATGAAGATAAAATGAGTCAAAGTAAACCTGGTTTAAAAACAAGAAAAAAGTGTTTATTCTGAAGACGGGGTTTTGACTAATCAGAGACACCCATTGCTCTCTGTTGCCTACGTGATATCCTAAAGTATGTAAATTACCCCCACAAACCACTTTTCTCCTCCTCCCTCCCTCCTGCTCCTCCCCCCTTACTTGCTAACAAGCTTTTAAAGACGACCTTGAGGGGAAGGGTAGGGGGGAGCTCAGAGCCTTCTTCAGAGTCGCGATGAGGACAGCCTGGCCAGAAATGGAACTCACCCAGCTTTCATCTGCGACTGCAGTCACTTTCAACTACGACTACTACTATGACAACAGCTGCGAGTATCAGCACCTGCAATATATGTCTGTTTCCCTCCCTATTCTGTATGCCACTATGTTCCTGGTGGGCATTATCGGCAACTCCATCCTGATAGGAGCCTTGGTCTTCAAGCAAGGGGTCCAGAGGCTGATTGACATCTTTATCATCAACCTCGCTGCATCTGACTTCATCTTTCTCATCACGCTGCCCTTCTGGGTGTACAGTGAAGTGCTGGATGGGAGCTGGATGTTAGGGTCTTTCCTTTGTAAAGCTAGTTCCTACATCATCTCAGTCAACATGTACTGCAGCATCCTCCTCCTTACTTGTATGAGTGCCGACCGGTACCTCGCTATCATACATCCCTCTTTCGCTAGACGGGTCAGAACAAGATCCTGTTACAAGAGAATCTGCATCGGCGTCTGGTTATTATCCTTCTGCTTAGGGATACCAACCCTTTTGTACAGAGAACTGAAGAATGAATATGGAAAGACTTACTGCACAGACAAAGTGGTGACAGAAGCCGAACAGATCACATCACTGATGCTTTTAATACTGGCCTTCTTCTTTCCACTGTGGAGTATCTTAACCTTTTACTGCACCATCACCAAGAGACTCTGTATGCATTATCAGAGAGCTGGGAAACATGATAAGAAACTGAGAAAATCAATCAAGATCCTCTTCATCGTAGTGGCAGCTTTTGTTATTTCCTGGGTCCCCTTCAATCTTTTCAAGCTTATGGCCATCTCTTTGGGACTCCTGGAGCAGTCCGACTGTTTTCCTAACACGGTTGCCCAGGTGGGCATGAAGGTGAGCAGCCCTTTAGCTTTTGCCAATAGCTGTGCCAACCCTTTCATTTACTATTGGTTCGACAAGTACATCCGCAGAGCCATGCTCCGGTGCCTGTGCCCATGGGCGAAACCCAGCAGCAGCGGCAGCAGCAACTCCGATAGCCTGGACACGCGCCTGAGCCACTCCTTATCCAACTTCATTGCGGGGGAGTACGCTGCTAGGAAGAGGAAGCACTCTGTGTCCCTCTGACTGGAAGCCGAGACCGCAGAGGAAGGACTTCTCTCTCCAAAGATGGTGGGAAAAAAATAAAGCAAGATAAACTGAAAAAAAAACCCAACAACCCAACTCCAGAAACAAGCAACAGAGACTGCAGTGCCAGGGTAATGCAGCCAGCATGTCAGGTGGGAGGAATGCTGCTTCCCTTTATTGCAGATAGAATAGGAAACCTTGATCATAGAATTACAGTTCGTAACGATCGCTGTGTCACTGCACAGTGTAAATCTGAAACTACTGTACTGAGGTATTTCTCATATCCACAGATGCTCAAGTACAAGCGCTACCAAATGCCAGAGAAGAATCAGGTGGTTCAGTCAAAGCAGATCTGAGGCAGGCTCTGAACTTAAATACACATGGGTTTCTGTTCTGTGCAGAGCAAGCAAAATTACTCGAGTGCCATCTTCTCTTTGGTTACTAGCTTATCCACGAATATGTCACTCAAACCAACTGATCAATTCTGGGTTTTTGGAGGTTTTCTTAATTTAGAAATCCAGTGTTTTAATGAATTTGTGTGTCACTAGCTCTCATCACTTGAGCCTCGGGCATTTTTCTTTCAAGTCTCAGCTTCTTATTATGGCATTAGCTCTTAGTTTTAATCACAAAAATTAAAGTAAGTTTCTAGACCCTGTGATTTCAGGAAAAAAAAGAGAACTTGGAAGGCAGAGAAGCCAGAAGGCAAAAGAAATCCTGCATTTAATATTTTTCTTAAAGGAAAAAGAACAGAAAAAACACTCATGCTTTTAAGACTTTTTTTAGGATCTGACACAATTTCTGACTGCTTTGGCTGTGGTATAATGGTATGACATTATGTGCTGTTCTAAGTCCAGGACCACTTTCTATAACTGCAGCCGGTGTATGTGAAGACATCGGCAGCAGAGCTGCGTTCTCCCGCTGGAGTCAAACTCACATGTGCCTGTGTTTCACAAACATTTGAGTCATTCTCCATAAGGCAGCGGAACACGGAGAATGCTGAGGAAACTCAGGTGCAGGGATGCTCACAGAAGAGAAATTCAGAAGGACCAATGCTTTAGCTCATTTATGGAGCCAAACTCTATAAATAAAGGAGCTCATTCCTACCCAACAATCTTTGGGAAGCGCAAAGGTCTTGCACATAATACCTTGTGGGGAGCATATACACTGAGTGTATCAGTTGCCCAACTGGTGTCAAGTCTGACAGCCAATACTGTGGGGAAACAGAAAAAAAATCCTCCAGATTTTTAACAGCTGTAATACCTTCTGGATTTACCAGCTTAACAAATGTGGAGCAAGGAATTCAGCAGCTCATCAGAAGACTGGTACTGGACTTTTATGAAACTGACTGCATCTACTTTATTAAATATTTAATATCCTTCTAAATGCCTACAATTGATAGAAATGTTTGTTTAAAACAAGAAACCTGAGTACAGTGTTTTACAGTGCACAATTAAAAAATGTATTAACCTTCCAACAGCACTGGGATACTGTGGCTGTATTGCAGCATCTCATATTCTTTTGTCTTTCTTGTTAAATGTTTAGCTTAATATAATACTGCTTGTCATAAACATGATACATTAGTATTATAAAGCATCTAATATGCGTGACTAAGTCAAAAGGCTGTTACAAACTTTCCTTTTATATTTCCTGATTTTAAATGATTTTTATCTCTCTCCTCTTCTGCACTTAGCCTTTGAAGCTTTTGAACTACCTTTCATGAAACCCACAAAGGTGTTAACTAGAGGCAGAACTCATCACTAAGTAATAAAGTACATGGAAACAAATCTTGAATTGCAGTAAGAAAAAGATTTTTAATGGCACCTACAGCCCTGTAAGATAAAGCAAATTCAACTCTACAAATAAAAACAACTCTCAGCAAATACTTATCCGAGTCTACTTTTTAAGAAGTAAAATAAACTGGTAACAACTTGCATACCATCTATTATACAGCAAACCTTGTATCATTTTACTGGGTGTTGTGTCTTGTGTGGCTGGGTTCTGGTGGAGGAGAGGGTCTGCAGGGGCGGCTTCTGCAAGCAGCAGCCAGAAGCTCTCTGCAGGCCCCACAGAGCGGCTCAAGGCCAGACCCACTGCTGACCGAGGCCCAGCCCATCAGCAATGGTCACAGCGCCTGCAAAAAACCGCAAGCAGCAGCTTTTTGCCCCCAGAGAAGGGAGGGAGAAGATGTAAGAAACTCTGCAGGCACCAAGGCCAGGGAAGAGCGGGGAGAGGAGGTTCGCCCCAAGTGCCGGAGGGAAAGATTCCTCTGTAGCCTGTGGAGAAACCCATGGTGAAGTAGGTTGTCCTCCTGAAGCACATGGAAGATGATGGGGAGCAGAGATCCCACCTGCAACCCATGGAAAGACTCCATGCTGAGTTGGTGGAGACATATGGAAGATGCTGTGACCCACATTGGAGCAAGCCCCCAGCAGGATCTGCAGCCTGTGGAGAGAGACCCAGGCTGGAGCAGGTTTGCTGGGGGGGACAAGGTTGGAGCAGTCTGGGCCTGAAGGCTAGCACTCCATGGAAGGGATCCAGGCTGGGGCAGTTAGTGAGGACCTGAACCCTCATGGGAAAGGACTCACATTGGAGAAGTTCATGGAGGACTGTCTCCCATGGGTGGGACCCCACGCTGGAGCAGGGGAAGAGTGTGAGGAATGTCATGTGTCATCATCGTCTCTGTCCCCATCCCAGCCCCCCCAGCTAAGAAGAAAAACNAGGTGTTTACCTGGTTGTACCTCTCATTATCTGACTCCGGTTTCTCTGTGTGTGTGTGTGTAGTGTAATAAATTAGGTAGTTTTTTTATTCCATGTAGAGTCTTGTTTTGCCCATGACACTAATTGCAGAATGATCTCTCCCTGTCCTTATCTCGACTCCTGATCCTCTCAATATTTTCTCCCCTGCCCAGCTGAAAAGGGGAGTGATAGAGCAGCTTTGGTGGGTCTCTGACCTACAGCCAGGGTCAAACCACCACACTGGGCAGCAGTGTTTCATGAAAGAGTTTGGTTCAGTGTTTCCTTCTCCCCGCTTTGCCAGGGCAGGAATAAGCTGGCACACAAATCCATACTCTCAACTGACCAGACAGACTCATAAACAAAAAGATTTGCAGCAGTAGTGCCTGGAGCACTCTGACCAATCTAGAAGACACATGCACATGACACTGAAGACAAGAATGGTCTTCTAGGCCATCAGATGCTGGAGGTTACTCCTAGAAGAACAATGTGGCATTTCACAAATCTGTAGAAAAGTACTTTTGGTCTAAATAGGGTGCGGTCTAACCACAATGAGTAACTGCCTCAAACTTCAGGTGAGGAGGCAGAAAGTTCTAGGGTGAAGGGTTACACACCCATGCAGACCTGCTAAAAAGTTTCAAAGCTCTACCAGCTAACATAATTTGTGCAGGGTGGAGAGGAAAGGGTAAAGCAGGGGGACAGCGGGGGGAAAAACCCTGTAAACTCAGTGATGGAAGGGGTTTCCCTCTGATGTAACTGCCGCAGGAATACACTCATTGTAGCTTTGCTTTTCAAGTGTCTCTATTGTCTAAACATCTGTAAATGGGGATTACTATTTTGGGTCTTACAAATATGTCCTGGAAAAAAACTTGCAGCCTCGCTGTTTGGTGTAGCAGAGAAACTGAAACATACTTCACCCAGTGCCCAGGCAGAGACGTCTTGCCCAACTCCCCAGCCCGTTCCCTACTGTACCCACAGGCTCACAGACTCCCTTGCTGGAGCAGGTGGAGGCAAAACTGACTTTCAGCGATGGCTGGTGACACTGTGTGCTCTCAGGTACGCAGCAAGATACTGAGTAACATGGCTGGGCCAGAAGGGGGGCATGACAGAGACACCCACAGTAGCTTTTTGCTCTCCCCTCCCTTCACTGCATGCATTTTTTTTCCTCACCCACTACTTCTTCCAAAAGATTTTTTTTCCCTTTCTCCCCTGACAGACTTTTCTCCCTACACCTAAGAGCCAAACTCCTTTTTCAGGCTGGCAAATGCCTGAAAAACACCAGCTGTGTTTTCAGACCTTCCAGTCTTTTAATATCAGAACAGTGTCAGTTCAAATCTTTGTCTTAGATGTAGTGACCCCCAAAACCTACTGTCTCCATAGTCTCTTCTCAATCTCTTATCTGCCCTCTACCTTTACTGTACATAACAAAAGATTTATTTTTTAATTACATAAAGAAGCCCAAGAATTGCATTTCAACTAACCTATGATTTTTATTACAGAGAAAATTCACAACTTAGTTGTGATTCATTCACTATTTCTGAATATGAAATGAATAATGACTCATTCATTATTTCCTCAATCCTCACCCAAAGCCACACAGTATCTTTGGAATATCATTAAATAATTTTAAGTAAGAGCTGCCACTTTTTCTTTTAAATACTTCAAAATACCAAATTGGAACAATGACTAAGTAAATCTAGCAAGATGTCCTTCCATTGACTAAAGCTTTACTTAGCACTGTCATCTAGAACAAAACCAAACAAACTTGCTAAATATTGCCAGGCTTGGAGAGAAACATCTAAATGCCACAGCGAAAGCCCCAAATAAGCAAAAAAACCCCAACCAACCAACCAACCAACCAACTAAAAAACCCCAAAACTCTACACAAGAGGCAACTAATTCAACAAAACAAACCCTCTGAATTGTTTCAGGTTTTCATCCTAAACACCTATGCACCTAAACATCCTAAGCACCCTATGAAGGTGCTTATTTTACTCTTGTAAACCACAGATCTATTTCACATTTTCACAACAGTGTAAATATTATTTTCAATTATTTCTTTCAAAGAAAAGGCAACCTATGGTTGAACAAAGTTAATTCTGGAATTCTGACTATTCCATGTTAATATTCATTATTTGTCAGCGTTAATACACCTAAGGATGATACCAAAATTATTATGATTTTAAGTACTTAACCTGATAGACTGGAGTAACAGGATGCTTATTTCATTCATGTTAAAAGAACTTGAAGTGGTTTGCCATGTGAAATGGAAATGGTGCAGTTCTGGAATGACACCTGCCAAAGATCTTTGTAAGTAATTTGCACTGGGTTTCTTTCCCCACTTTATTTTAAAATAAATCTGATATGATTTCAAGTAAGAAATATGTCAGCAGATCCGTAGGGGAGAACTCTTTGCACATTCCACAAACCTTTTCATGATTTCAGAGATGATTTTGTACTGCCTTGGAACAAAAAAAAAAAAAGGACCTTGTGGAGTTTCTTCATGAAAACAACTACAGCACCAGCACCACCCACAAAAATGCAGAGGTCAGGGCACTTCCCTGAGATGTGCACAATCAAGATTGCATTGCCTCTGCTTCTTGATATAAATCAGGACCTGGCTGGATGCATCTCTTGGTCTCCATTTTGGCTTCAGCGAATCAACATTTTTCAGAAATAGTGTTTCATTTCACAAAGACAATTTGTGCCCAGATCCCACCCTTACTTCAATGAATTGAAGAAATTGTTTGCAAGCTTCATTTCAGCACTAGATGCATTAACACTGGCAATTTTACCGCCACTAAATGGTACCTGATGTTGCAGAGGGCTGAGGAGAAAGTCACACAGCGAAAGGCTTCAGATTCAAAATGAGCAAGGCCACCTTACTGCCCTCAGACAAGGAAGACAAGCGGTGTAGTCACTGCACTGGACTGACCCTGCACAAGTACTGCAGTAAAGGCTGGCTCTTGGAAGCTAAGAGGAAAACTTCCCCTGACTAAGGTGCATCACAATTTCGCCTGCGGCTTCTTGTCCTAGCTCTATCGGAATGGTGGGAGGACAAGCCCCTCACAGCTGTCTGTGCTTCAGGGTTCAAATGGGCTGAATTACAATAAAAACATTTCCTGATGTTGCTACGATACAGTCTGTTGACTGCAGCACAGGAACAGTAAAGTGGTTGACAAAAGAAGGGGTTCTTTTTCAAGTGCTTGTTAAGCCATACAGCACAAAAAGGTATCAGCTCATGGGTGGGATGCTTCAGTGTCCCTTTAGCAGTTACACACTAGGAGAATACGCATTTGTTAACCCTGTATGATGACTTGTTGATGAGGTCAACAGGGACTTGTGAGTAGATTTGCAATCTGTGAACACAAATCATTAGATGTCCCAAAATTTCTAACTGAAAACCAGTTCCAGTTCTTCTCTTGCTTCAAAGGCTTCACCCAATTAAGGAGCACCGTTTCATGGCAAGTGACGAACAGGAAGCAGTGCCTATAAGTGGCCTAAGGACTACCCTGCAATGGGAAATCCATTCACTCAGGCTACAGACCAAATATGTCAGCGTTCTGCATGTGTAGATGCTTCCCAATGTCACACCCAGAGGTGGCTGGGTAGCCCTAGAAAACCAGAAAAAGCCCGTATTATCTCATATAACACTTCAGTGCTATACCACAAAGCCTGCAATTAGTGCACTCTAGGTTTCAGTAATAACCAGAACACCTGCTCAGTGTACACCCGTGGGTGTTCAGCATCCTGTTCAAGTTCTGCTGAAAGTGACAGGAGGCTTTGGAAGTAGCTCACTCTCAGTAAAAGCCAGAGGGAGTCTGGCCCCAAACATCTAGGCAGCTAAGACTGGAGTTCATAATAAAGTAAAAGAATGAAACATATGGGAGATGAGAAAGCAAGTGCATTGGAAACCAACTGCCTGCAATAAGAAAGGCGGCCTTCCATATGTGACTCAGTAAAAAAGCCCTGCCAAAGGCCAGGCTGCTTGGCTTGATACTTAATTTTTAAGTATTAATCAAATTGTAGATTTAACTTTCCCAATTCACCTCTCCAGTGTTTTTGGAACAGACTGCATTTCCTCTATTTGGAAACAGAGGCCACATGTTGCGGTTTGGGAGCATCAACATGATTGGTATCAATCCTCTCAATAATGCATTGTGACAAAGATAGGTATTTTCAAGCTTCAAAATAGTTTCCTTATTAGTAAAGAAGCATCTTTTTCATTAGAAGCTCTCATTAATTCTAGTTAGTGAACATACTTCCTCTACTGTTTACTTTCCACTCATGGGATTGTACAAGAGGCATCGCAACAACAGATCTCAGAAACGAAGATACACATTTCTCTTGAAATTTGGACTGCATTTCTGGGGGGAGCTAGAGTCGGGCACAGGGGGGAATAAGGTAAGAATCTGTGCTTCCCACAAAGTACTTACTAAATTTAGTGGGTTTCATTTGTAAATGCCTAGCTGCAGATCCTTCCAAAACCACTGATTTCCAGAAAGGGACAAGTACTCACTCTCTAAACAGAAGGTCCTTAAAAAAATTAAATTAATTAGATAGTATCAGGAAATAAGTGGATGCATCCACTAGTCAATTTGGAAAAAAAAAACCTAAACAACCAACCCACACACCTCTGTCTTTGGCTGTGCAACTGAGATTCCAGAACCTGATGTTCTTTCTTTTTAAACTGATACAAATAATTAATATGAATATAAAGGAACATCTGTTCCCCAAAGGTTGTCCTTTCTTTTATCGTCAATTTGAGGCAAAGAAAACCAGGCTGCAAAACTGCGTGGCACCCTGCTCAGTTAGAGAATGAAACTTGATCAGTGGCTTTTAAATTAACCCAAGTTTTCCCACCATGTATAAATAAACACCTAGCAAATACTTGCCATATATAGTACCATGCACCTGACTTGTCCACTCACTTGACTTCCCCCTGTGCACTGCCTACACACTTGCATGAGCACACCACCCATTTCCCCTGTCGCCCACTCCTCACCTTCATTCCCCTTCTGGGATGCACTGAAACATCTACCCACACCATGTACACAGCAAAACATTCAAACCATTACAGAAAGAAGACAGAAAGACAGAAAGACAGATGTTTGGTTTTGCATAGCTTTGAACCCATGGGAGTTACCTGCCATAGGTACAATCATGCCACCTAAGGAAATACTGCAGGTAGAAGTAGAAGCTTGATAGCTTTCAAGAAATACATGTATGTATAAAAGCTTACAAAGTTCTGCTCTCCTCATGACCAAGCAGGACATTATGGATGGAGGGGTTGGAGGGGTACTAAGAAGCAAAGAGAAGGCAGATGTATGCACTGAAAAGTGCAATGGCGTGCCTGAGATCTTACAGATGCCCAGCTGTAGGTAAGTTGCTAGATACTCTGATTTGAGAACATGGGACTTCAGACCACATAGGAGCACTCAAGTAATTGAAAATCCCTTGTGGGTATTTGGTCAGGAGAGAAAAAAGTGCAGGGAAAAATCAAGAAAATAAAGGTGAGGAGAAGTGAGACCTGGAAAGTCCCTTTTTTTTTCCCCTCGCCCCAGCAAGAGAAGAACAGAGTATATGGTGGACATGAAATGTGCTAAAACAAGGTACCCATGAGAAACCAAGCTAAAACTTGAGAGAATATTTTGAAACAGTGCTGCTGCACAGAAAAAGGACTAGACCTAGCTACAGAAAAGGAGAGAATAAACCTTAACAACCCTCATAATCCACTAGCTTTTAAGTAATGTTTTGGCAGCATGAACGGACAGTGCTGTGACACAGTCATATTTATATCCTGAGGTTATTAAAAATGTTTGAAATTCCTGCTGATTCATGAAAAGATGTAGCCCTCCTACTATTTTAAGTTTTAAGAACTTCTGCAACTTGACTAATGATGCTTCTAGGTCACAGAATCACAGAATCATAGAATCACAAGGTTGGAAAAGACCCTTAAGATCACTGAGTCCAGCCGTTCCTGTCCTATGCTAAACCATATCCCTAACTACCTCATCCACTATTTTTTAAACAGATCAAGGGATGGTGACTCACCCCCCTCCCTGGGCAGCCTGTTCCAGGCCCTGACAACTCTTTCAGTAAAAATTTTTTTTCTAACATCTAATCTGCCCCTGCCCTGGTGCAGCTTTGTGCCATTTCCCCTTGTCCTGTCTCCTGTCACCTGGCTGAAGAGACCATCTCCCACTTCTCTACAACCTCCCTTCAGGTAGTTGTAGGTGGTGATGTGGTCTCCCACCAGCCTCCTCTTCTCCAAGCTAAACATCCCCAGCTCCCTCAGCCACTCCTCACAGGATTTGCCCTCCAGCCCCTTCACCAGCCTGGTTGCCCTTCTCTGGACTCACTCGAGGACCTCAGTGTCCTTCTTATGGTGAGGAGCCCAGAACTGGACACAGTACTCAAGATGTGGCCTCACCAGTGATGAGTACAGGTCCTTATCTCTGCTGTCACCCAAATAAACACCAATTAAAGCCAGTGTGGAAACTGCTGTTTTCGTTGAAAACATTTCAAATGGAGTGTTATATGATTAACTTAAAGAAAGTTGGGGTTTGGTTGAATGTGAAGACTGAAAGCCTAACCCACAAACTATGTACCCAGTAGTGAACCCTGCTGGACTAGTGTGCCCTCTTTCAGAGTTCACGCTAATGATTCATCTCCAAAAGATCTGAAGGCCCACGAGACTCCTATAGTTACATAGCCTCACTCATCCATATAGAGAGGAGCCATCTGAATAGATGCTCCCCATTGTGCTGCTAGACTAGGTTTTCCAATACTATTAGCTGCACCTTCCTTAGGTTGCCCTTAAGCAACTTGGACAAACAGTAGAGCAAGGGGACCTGTGTTCTCTGCTAATGCACGTGTGCTCTTCTCATGTGGTTTTAAGAAGGTGAGAGCCAGCACTGTCAGGGAGCAGTGCCAGGCACGGGACCTCCCCCAGTCAAGCCCTGTTTGTCCCTGCTTTAGCTTTCATCTGCACTTCAACTTCATGAGACTTCAACTGGCAACTGCAATACTGGAAGCAGTAAGCCTGCTCAACCAAATGCAGCGACCACAGGCAAGGGCAGCAAAGATGCAGGGGTGGGAACATCAATATGGGATGAACAAACCTCAGCATACTAAGGACTGTACGACTGGGTTGCAAGCTGACACTGACGTGCATGCTGACATGTCTTCACCTGCACCAAATCTGTGACCTAGCCAAATGAAAGCACCTTGCCTGTCCTAACCCTGCATAGCTCCAGCTGACCTGCAGGCCAGCACACTGCCCAGTGAAACCTGAGGGGTTTGTGCATTTGAAGGTTGAGTTCCCTCTCTGTCCTGGAACAGGCAAAGTTAGCACCTTCCTCCAGTGCCCCGTAGCTGGACAGGAAGCATCACTGGGGAACGTCCCAGGAAAAAGCAAGCCTGGCACCCTCAAACTTCAGATTCAGGATGGGACAAGGTTTCTGACACAGAAAGGGAAAGAGATCCAGCTGTGAGGGTGCTGGAGGGAGCAAGTCGCAGGAAAGCAACCTTCCCACTCTGCTGGCCATAAAGCCATCCTTCCCTGCAGCATGTCCATCCCTGCACACCAGCCCTCCCACAGCAGTCAACCACAAGCCTGGCTCTCCACACCTCTGCCAAAGGCAAAACAGGCAGCAGGGCTACAGCTAATGTGCTGCTCTACCTCTGGATACCCCCTCCTAGGCTGTGTACCCAGTCAATGACCACTTCAACCACACTTGAAAGTCAGAGGTGGAGAGTGAGGCTAAGTGGCTTTAAAAAGTAAAAGAAAAAAAAATATTTAAAATCAATCTTGTGAAAAGGTCCAGAGGACGTGAAAAAGGAAAATTAAGGAAGATTACAATAAAACCAGGATTTCTGAAACACTGCACATAGTGAAAAAGGACCAAAGTATAAATTTTCAGTCTTTGTAACTAGCTAAAGCAACAACAACAAAAAAAACCCCCTGATTATCAGTTGATCTTATTCTGAATGCAGCTTTTGCATGGAAGTATCCACATTTTATCAGACAGAAAATCTGAGCAGCTGAGGGACCTGGGGTTGTTTACCCTGGAGAAGAGGAGGCTGAGGGGGAGACCTTATCAACACCTAAAACTACCTGAAGGGAGGTTGTAGAGAGGTGGGCAGTGGTCTCTGCAGCCAGGTGACAGGAGATAGGACAAGGGGAAATGGCACAAAGCTGTGCCAGGGCAGGATCAGATTACATGTCTGGAAAATTTTTTCACTGAAAGAGTCATCAGGGTCTGGAACAGGCTGCCCAGGGAGGGGGTTGAGTCACCATCCCTGCATGCGTTTAAAAAAAGGGTAGATGAGGTACTTAGGGATATGGTTTAGCACAGGACAGGAATGGTTGGACTCTATGACCTTAAAGGTCTTTTTCAACCTTGTGATTCTGTGAAAAACAAACCAAGGGCTCTCACCACACAACGGGCATGATTTGATTAGTGAGTGAAACACATACAGAGTGAAGGTCATAAACTGTAATGTAGAAACACAAAGGCTGAGGTGCCTTCTAACAGCTGAATAATGCTACTTGTTGTTGACACAGAGTGCCTTAAGTACACAGAAAGGACAAACAGTGACATGCAACCTTCATCCTTTTTATCTTAAGAAAGAAGACTTGTATTCTGACTCATCTTTTAACAAAAGTAGCACTATAAGCACACCACAGCTGGAGGTCTGAGACCTCAGGAAATCATCTAGTTGAGAGCAAATGCACATAGATTATCCTTGATGTCTATCTGTCAAAACCACATGGATAGGCCACCATCTATCCTCATAATTCACAGAATCCATTGAAAATCATGAAATACCACACAAATATTTTCAAAGGATCCTTTTAATTACTTTTGGACTTATAGGTTTACCCTTTAAACACATTTTCTTTGCTTACTGGTGGGGAAATAAACCCTCATTAAAAAACCCAAACCAAACAACAAAATCCACTGATAGATTTTTAAGGACATAACCAGCTATTTGCATCACCAAATTGCCAGTTCTTCACTCAGGGAATGGACATGCTCCCACATACCAGTTTAGAAGCTTCCAAAACAGATTTCTGATTTACTCAGTTATGCAAGTCAGGTCTGTGATTTACTCAGTCAAGGGAGTCAGTCACAAACCCTGGTGCCCTGTGGGATCAAGTGCTTGTGGAGTACTGAAGAACTTTTTGCATTCATGCTCTATTTGGATTTTATGTGTTATGACACAATGTGATTCTATGTCTGCATTACCTGCCAGCCCTCTGTGGAGGCTGGCTGCCAGTGACTTACCCAAAAGACTTGTAACAGTGCCCAGTATTCTTCTATTTTGCCTTTTGCCACGAGCATTTTTCTCCAGGTTGAGAGGCGACAATCGCCTGCAGCGTATTTCTTTCTAGCACCACACATGAGCCAGCAACAATTACTGACCTACATTGAGTCAATTCAAGAGAGAAATAATTCTTTTCCTCCCCAGTGCACCCTCCACAATATGATGAAGCAAAAGGCGCTTGTGATTGAAGTGCAAAGTTTTTAAAGCTAACCACTAATAAAAAGTCCTCAGAAGAGTAAGAGAGTTTATGTGAACAAAGGACATTTTTACAAAGACAGAAGTTAATCAGATGAATGACTGTTTTGGATGAAGCATTTCTCCTCAATAAATATTAAAGCATTATGTGTCATGTATGTGTGAGGTGATTTTATATAGTAGATCTTTGTTTTTTCTGAGGTGTCAAAAGCACTATTTGGGAAAATGGGTAACTGCAAATAAAACTAGCATTCTTTCCCTCCAGCAGTATCTACTAGGGTTATCTTTACAAAATATGACTTCTATCCAGTCAACCTTATTATTAGAATATTAAAAGCTCCTTTAAAATCTAAAAATCACCATAAGCTTTTACCTGCCAAAAAACCCCACCTTAATGGATTACTTAAATAGGTAAAGTAACCATGTAGGTAAGTAACCCCAATAGTTTTTGACACCCAGGAGAAATATGAGACTTTCCACTTTCACACCAGCTCAGAAGCATAGGAACCTAAAATGATTTAGCTATACAGCTACAGTGGCAGTTTAACTGACAACAGGCAGCATTAAACCAAGGATACAACAGCCTGTAACTACTAATAAGGTTTGATTTGTGTGGAGTTTTTTTCCTTTTTCAAAAAAAAGAAAGAACTTCACATTTTACTGATCACAACTGAAAACAGATTAATCCTGCAGCCATGCCAGCTGGTTTACACTTCCGTGCCCTACAAGCAGCAAAGCCGACCTGAGCACGCCATTTTGAAGACATCTCTGCAGGGAAGGTTACCTGGGAGGGTCTGTACGTACCCCATTCCAAAGGGAGCAATCCTCCACTGGCAGGACTTTTAACATCATTACCCCAGAGAAAGGCAAGAGACAAAGAAGCCTTTGGAGAGAAGAGACAATGTTACAATTAGGAAAAAAAATTTAAATCTTGAAGTTGTTTTTCTAAGCAGTTAATTTAATCCACTTGTTTTCAAACACAGAGTTACACGTTATCTCTTGCGCCTGCAGCTTTCCTTTTTTCAAGTGGGCTCTGAATAAAGCAGTATCCAAACCCACTTAACAAGGGTGCTTCTGTAAAGGTGGAGACAGGAAGCTGTGAAAAAAAAGATCTATACTCTTCACTGACATATATTACAGCTGTACTTGCACGTATTTATTCTGCTGTTAAGACCTTTCTTTACTGATGAGGACAACCTGGGGATGACAGCAACTTCTCTAATAACCATTTCCAGAGACATAGCAGTGAGCAGGCTAGAGCAGTTCTCCCTCAAGACATGGATGGTACCTGATGCTTTGGCGCACCGCCATGTTTATTGCATTGGAAAACTTTAATATTAAAGTCAGTTTTATCACGGCTACTGCCAAGATGGTTACCTTGCCCTTGTGCTGCAATTTTCTAGAGCTTTTGATAGTAAAATCAGAAATACTCCTTAAAACATGTTGGGACAAATTACCTAGTCCCGAATCACCCCCAAATCTAAGTGCAAAAAGGAATTCTGTAATATGACATAATTTGGGTTGGTATACCCTCCTCCCCCCCAAAAAAACCCATAGTGTCCACAAAATGCAGTATAGCCACTACACACCCAAGCAATGGGCCAACTCCCACCTCACCAGCAAGCGTGCAGGTAAGCAGGCAAACGTATACGAAAAACGGTCTACGGAAACAACATTCAAACCCTCCCCACCCAACGCTGTCCCAGCTGCAGCCTCTCAACCCCCAACTCAGCCCATGGCAAAACACCCTTCCCCTTCCACGGGCTCCACGGTTTGTCTCTCGCCCGCCTGGCAGGAAGCGATTAACCTATCCCAGCCGCGATACAAAACTGCTTATTGCTATAAAACTGCTCCTCCCTCCCTCACCTCCGGCACTTCTGACCAGCTCCCGCCATCCCGTGTGGCCTCGGCTCGGGGCTGGTGATTCCCTTGGCCTCCACAGGCGCCCGGCTGCTGGGAGAGCCTCGGGCCGCTGCTTGGGAGGGCCTACAGCGGGGCTTCGGGGCTAAGGCAGCCCCGCGGCAGCTGCCCGAACCCCGCGGGGTGTATGTATGTGTGCGTGGGTTGGAGTACCGCAACTTCCCAAAAGCTAACGGTCCCCCACCCGCCAAATATTTCAGTAAATACTTGTGCGTGTGTGTGTGTCTCGGCGGGGAAGGAGGTGCCCTTCTTCCCGCTGCTCCCGCTGCCCGAGCCTACCTGCGCGGCCTGGCCGCTCCCGCCCGTGCCGCCGCCCCGAACCCAAAGCGGGACGGGAATGCGGCGGGGCCGGGAGTGAGGTGTTGGGGAGTGCGTGGGGTGGGGGGGCGGAGGGGAAGGCCGGCGGCATCGCGTGCGAAGCTAGCAGCGGCGAGAGTGTCGCTCTGAGTCAATGCTCGCCGCGGCGGTGGAGACCGCGGGCTGTGAGCGAAAAGGAGAGGGGCGCTGACTGATCTCTGCCGCCCGCCGGCAGGCCGCCTGGCACGCAAGGTTCCCTGTCACCCACCCGCGCCTCGCCGGCACGGCGCTACACTTCGGGACGCCCGCGTTTTAGTCTCCTCATCCCGGAGCCTCCCAGTGGCCCCGCCTGAGGCGATGCTCGGGGTGGCAGGCAGCCCTCTCCCGCCGCGCTGCTGG
>VZTU01012166.1:350637-369548 GCA_013400835.1 Zapornia atra
CCCCCCCCTTCCCCCCTCCCCTCCACTCCTCGCAACTGACATGGGCCTAGGGGCTGAAGGAAGTCAAAGCTCAGATACAGGTTTCAGATTGGGCATGTTAATTTCGTAGCCTCTGCTTAGATGGTATCGAGACCCCACATGGTCTTGCCTGTTTGCCTTGATGTAGCGATTTGTGGCCCAGTATGAATCAGCACTGTCCAAGCCTGATGGTTGAGCCTTGTTTCCTTCAGTCACATTTTAACCCTTATTTGAGAGAGGGATGTTGCCGTAGCAAAACTATATTAACAGTACTCCCTCTTAGTCCTCCACAAGTCAGCATAAAAAACCACGACAACCCATTTCAGTTTGCAAAAGCAACATTTCCCAGCATTTTTCACAAGGGGAAGGTAAACAGAGATGTGCCCTAAAAGACAGTAGCATAGCTTTGTAGTTGCTAGGCAAATCTCCTTTGCCAGTTGTAGCAATGCTCTCCAGCTTAAGCAGTAGCTCTGCCCCTGCACATGTGACTCCTGGATCTCAGGCTAGCAGAGTTTTGTTTCAGTCTCTGCCACAGTCTCCCAGCATGATTTCAGACAAATTACCTACTAGTACCTGCCTTGTTAATGATGAAGTAAATGGATTTCTTTACCCAGTGCGGGTGTCTGAGATGATGCAGTTACAGAGGGCTGACAAGGACCTGCCAGTTTCTCATAGACAGTTCTGGGTGTAGGCGCCCCTCTCATAAACTGATCACCCTCCATCTCAGTTATAGTGAGAAATTTCCCCCCCTATTAAACAGCCTCTGGACAGCTGTTCAGTAGTCTCACTCGTTGGCTGATGCTTTCAAACTCCTGCTCAGATTGATGGTCAGTTCAGTTTATTAGGACTTTTTTTTTCCCAAATGACCTGAAATCTGCAGAACTTCATACAGATGCACCTATTTGCTTACTTCATCAAGGACCAAAATCAGTAGGAGTCAACGTTTCATGGTATTTCCTGATGTGAGGTTGTGGTTGCCATGTTGCGACTACCTTGAAAGATGCTCAGGTAGTGCCCCCACCCACCTGAGAAGAACCCGAGCTACATTAAATGTGCCTGGATGTGAGGTTTTGTTAGCATTGCCTGCAACAACTTCTCATTAATCACAGCTACTTTCTCAGCAGAGTGGAATGCCAAAGTAGATGTGATTTTCTAACTGTTAAAACAAACAGGAAACTTAGGGAAGTGTAACAACCAATGTTTTTTTTTTTATTAGAGAGGCAATGACCAAGCCATTGAGGAGGAATTAATTTTCAGGATTTGGCTACAGAAGAGCTCTACAATCTCATTGCCTTCTCCATGCCCAGCAGTGGGGTTTTTTTTTGGGGGGGAGGCTTCAGCAGATGCTTTCCATCCTGTGATCTTCAAAGCTGGTTTCCCTCTAGTGGCATTAAGAGGAGCATCGATTCTGTCTTATTGACTGATCTTGGTCAGTAGTAGGGGCAGAGGGAAAGAGGAGACTGCAGGGTGCTACCAACTCCCATCAGGAAACACTGACTTGTCTTCATCTGGCTAGTAGCCTAGGACTTTTGTATACCACAGGTTCTTTATTTTTTCCATCAGCTGTTCAGCCAGTATACTGAGTTTAGTTGTTTCTCTGATGAGGAAGTTCCTGTGGGAGATGACAGTGCATGTGGTAAGAGACACAAATATATGAGGGTAAATCCATCTTCTGTAGTTATTGCACTACCTGTCACTGAGAGCGCAAAGCTCCTCAGCTGGCCCCAGCTGGGCCTTCCTCAGAAGACAGGAATAGGCATGATCTGTCATGAGTTATGTGATAATACTTGGGTCATCATGCTTTTCCTTTGGGGAGAAAACCCTTTCCCCTCCTTGGAGGAGTACGTACGTACAGCTAGAGCAAATTCTGTGACCCGTCTTGAGCGACAGCAGTGTTTCCTGGCACCTTCAGCACTCAACCCCTTGCAGACAGCACCACAGCACCTGCCCAGCCCCTTCCAGGATGGCTGATCCCCCACCAGCCAGTGGACGCCTCCCCTACTACCCATGTATGAAAGAGCAGTACCTGCTATCCCCATGGGCATTGCCACATTGGGTGTGCATCCCTGGGAAGAGGTTGCACTTTCACATGAAGCCGCATCATCCTATCCCACCTTCCAGCACCCCATTCCCACTGTAGTCGCATTTGGGTGCCGATTCCTTTCCCATTGGGTCTCCCCTTATAGATACTTGATTAATCTGTTCTTTCTCCCACTCCTCCCTCTCACTTTACACCCATGGCTATTGCAGCGCTAGTGCAGAAGATCTTTCCATACCTGGTCACAACAACTGCTGGAGTCTGGGCAGCATCCACCAAGAACTGACCCACTTTAGGGGACACCTTGTTCACAGTTTCATAAATGTAAGCTGCAATTGCGTCAGGGATGACCAGCCAATCACGACGGTCTCTCTCGAAGATGGACTTTGAGTGCACTTCTGAGAAAAAGGAGGCAAAAAACCATGAGGCTCCTCCAGTCACTTACGTCTCTGGTATCTTCCCCCAGCACAGTGGGAAGGGACTAGAAATTCTGAGATTCAAAGCATCACACATTATTTGTTCTAGCAGCATCCTGCAGTACCTTGCCACTCGTTTTTGGACATCTTGGCCATAGGCCTTATGTGGCAGCATATTTGCACCAGGTATGGACAATTTTCATGCCAGGCCCCCAGTGTCTTGTTTCATGCTGCCAAGCACCAGTGAGTTATTCATAGTCTTGAATGGTGTTATTTGGCTCCAGTCCTACTGTATGGATGGGCTGAGCTTCTCATAGGCAAGTGAGAACCCGTAGAGCCGAGCCTTGACTCAGGCAGATGGAAAAGCTTTTCAGACTTACCCGGGACAGTGGTGCTAAGGAGCAGGATCAGAGCTATCACCAATGCCCTGTATTGCTGCATGGTTTGCAGTACTGGTTGCGCTGCCTACACCAAGAGACCTGCTGGAGTAAGCATAAAATATTTTCAGATAGATAAAACATGTCACAACATGTTTGTTTGCAACAAACCTAACCAAGACATGAAGAAGAGAACAGGAAAGATCACAGCGCATTTCCTCTGAAGAAGTGAAGAAAACATAGTGTAAACACGAAAGTGGACTTTTATCATAGAATCATAGAATAGTTGGGGGTTGGAAGGGACCCCAAGGATCATAGAGCTCCAACCCCCCTGCCACAGGCAGGGCCACCAACCTCCAGGCCTGGATCTGCACAAGGGGCCCAGGGCCCCATCCAACCTGGCCTTGAACACCTCCAGGGACGGGGCATCCACCACCTCTCTGGGCAGCCTGTTTCAGCACCTTCCACTCTCTCTGTAAAAAACTTCCCCCTGATATCTAATCTAAACCTTCCCTCCTTTAGCTTCAATCCATTCCCCTTATCCTACCATTATCTACCCTTTTAAAAAGTTGATTGCCCTCCTGTTTGTATGCTCCCTTCAGGTACTGGAAGGCTGCAGTGAGGTCCCTCTGCAGCCTTCTCTTCTCCAGGCTGAACAAGCCCAGCTCCCTCAGTCTCTCTTCATAGGGGAGGTGCTCCAGCCCTCTAATCATCTTGATCAGTATTCATAAATATCCACAATGTATGATAGTTTTTAGAGCTCCGTGAAATATGTGACAGTTAAAGCTATTTCTTTTATATGAGAGCTGTATCTTTTTCAGGAGAAGAGCAAGCCACTGCAACTGAGAGTGGTCAGAATAGGTTTCCTCCACACACAGGCACAACAGAAAAATACATAATGTCGGATTTATTTTTATTTTTATTTTGGTCAACTACCCTGAAGATCATTGTGCTAGTGAGTGCATCACGTACAATAATCATCTCAGTGACCTGGTGATCTGAGTATTTTGTCTTGCTCTAGTTGAGAAAAGACCCAACTAGGCTCTCTTGTCTTTTCCACACTAGGACTAACAAAGCAGAGAGTAGCCCAGGCAGAACAAGTTCTCAGAAGGAAATAAGTACAAACTTAACTTCATCAACCTCCTTTGTTCTGTCTATTAAAAAAGGTGGAATTAGAGGAATTCTTTAAACATCAGTACTTGGTGTGTTGAAAAGAGGACATTACAGCTAAAGAGGCTTTTCAAACATGTTGCACTTAAAACAATGTTTAGAAGTTAAACTTAATTTATGCCCTGAATTAGAGGGCTTTGCGTAAGGAGAAGAAAACATCACAGTGCTAGAAACTGCAATGGCAAAAGAGGCAGCAAGTCTGTTACATGTGACTGCTTCTTAAAGTCCTGTTCCAGCTTAGCAGCAAGTCAATGTTCCTCCTCATTCCACAGTAAGGAAGTTCCCATCCATGTTTGTTTCCTTCTGTTCCGTTTACCTCCAAAAACTACCACTCCATCTTCACTAGACACCTGCTGACCAGCAGCAGTTGCTCCGTTGCCACCCTTCCTTGATTTCTGATCCTAGAGCCAGTTTCTCCCTCTGTAACCAAAAGGTATACATTTGCTTCCCACAAGCATAAAGAGGATCTTACTTGCTTTAAAGCCTGTAGCCCCTGTGCTGAGGGCAGCTGGGAAAGGGTTATCTATTGTCCAGCTCTGAAAGTCTGCAATTCCTACCGTGGGCTTGACCTTCTTAGGAGCCTCTTATGGAGCATACATCACTTAGCTTCAATCCAGGCCACCTCAAGAGCTCCCACCCTCCTCCATTTCAGCAATATTCCTGGCTATGGAGCGTGAGGAGGACTCACACTTTGGCTTGCAGTAAGAAATGGGCCAGAATAGAAGACCACCTCCACTCACTTCTCTGTGTCCTAGATATACCAGTCACAAAGTCCACATGAACCAGAACAGAATGTTCAGCTCTTACCTGTGCTGCTTTCCTCTTTCTCAGGCTGAAGCTGAGGTAGATGCTCATCTGAGACACCGGCATTTATGCAGAGCTAATATAGTAATAGCAAGAGGTCAAAGGTCCTGCTTTGTTTCCCCATTTGCTCTTTTGCAAGCACATCAAGCTCAGTGGGACAGGCAAGAAGCTGTGGAGGACTCTGGACCTGTTATTGAAATTTGGTAATGGAGGGTCAGTCTGACCTGAGCTTAAGAGACGTGGAAGGCAACTCCTGGGTCACTGAGTCCCCTACTTTTTTCAGACAACCATGTCATAGAGACCCCTTTCATAAGCTGACCAAATTCCACATTAACAGTAGCTGGAGCTGGGCTGAATGTTGCTCCCACTGTCCTTGTGGGAAGGCCTGTGCCGTAACCTTGCTGCTCTGACAGCTGGTACTTAGTTATGGCTATTACGCCCACTGGTATTTTACCCTCCATTTCCAACAACTGCATCAACTGACTGGTGCGCAGGGGTAAATGTGAACCCCTCTCACGTTTCTTTCCCTGTGCCCAAGTCTTTTTTGCACAAGCAGACAAGATGGGCATATATCTGAAGGTGTAGTCAAAACTTACCCAGGGGAAACATCCAGCTCTGGAGCGCCCAGCCCAAGAAAGCCATGGACCTGTTAGAGTAGGTCCCAAGGGCCCTAAAAACTGATCACAGAACTGGAATACCTCTCCTGTGAAGAAAGGCTGAAAGAATTTGGGTTGTTCAACCCGGAGAGAAGAGGAACCTTATGGCAGCCTTTCACTACTTAAAAGGTTGTTTATAAGCAAGACAAAGACTTGTTACCCAGGCATGAAGTGATAGGCTAAGAGGAAATGGTTTTGAACTGAAAGAGTGTAGACTACATATGAGGAAGAACTCTTTGCAATGAGGGTGGCAAGACACAGGAACAGGTTGCCCAGAGGAGTTGCAGACACCCTGTCATTGGAAGTGTTCATGGTCAGGTTGGATGAGGACTTGAGCAACCTGATCTAAAATGTCCTTGCCCAAGGAAGGGGCAGGATGGATGAGATGATCTTTGAAGGTCCCTTTCAACCTGAACCATTCTGTGATAACTTCTCCCCAGGCTCACTGGGGACCCAGTTCCAGTAGAAAATGGCAGCACTGATGCTGTAAGAGCAGGTTTTCCCATAGCTTAATTTCCAAGTGCCGGATAGGTCTTCAATCACACCAACTATCTGTGCTTGCTGCATGCAACCACTGAGTAGTAGGGAGAAGAGACAGGAAGGTGGCAATGCTAAGCTACAAAGGGCATTAGCTACAGGGAACGGGAGGGCATGAGGCATAAAATAAGCCTATGGAGCGAGACACAACAGACCTTCATTCTTATGTCAGTCATTTATTTTAGGTGACCATCACACATGTGGAAAGTGAACAACTCAATCAATACTTTCACATTTCTAAAAGACTTTTCTTCTCACGGAGCTCCAAGTACCTTAGAACCAAACAGTAAGCATTCTCATTTTACAGGCATGGCAGCCAAGTCAGCAGTTGCTACTGTGGGTCACATCATGAAAGAGGACTGCCAATGGTTTCCCACACGTTTTCCCACGCTCTTGGTAAGTGTTAACTCACATGTTCTTCTTTCTTAGAAAAAGAAGAAAGTTTCCGAAAAATAAGACCAAAACCACACACAGCCCCTGGTACAAGCAAACCATTTTGCATTTTTTGTCAAAAAACCAACCAAACCACACCACAAAATTCTTACTAATATATAACGAGGTTCACACCAGAACAGTGGGCCGAGACTTTTCAGTTGCAGTTCTGGTGCAAACACTGAAAAGCAATTTATTGTCTAGGAAGAACAGACGAGAGCAACTGGTTGAAAGTTCTTTTTATATTTTAATTATACATTTGACAGTCATTGAAGAGAATCTACACATTTACCATCTGCTTTTACACCTGGAACAATATACAGAAGACCGGCACGAGGCACATTAAACTTAGAAGACACAGCAACAAGCAGTGGGGGTTAATTTAATATAACCTCAAGTGTCATGTCCCTCCTATGTCAGGCTGTAACCATATTAAGAGGGTACTTTAAGCTGACGTGCTGCTGGAGGTAGTAAGACAGAGGGGACCTATCTACCCTATGTAGTAATAGGTATCGCTCTAGACCTTTGCGTCGTGGTGGTTGTCATGCAAAGTAACTACCTGCCCCCCACCCCCTCCAAAGTTATCCTAACTTCAGCTAGTGCCATCACGAATACAATCCCAGAGATAGCAACTGGGCATTTCAGCACTTCTACTGCCAAACAGGCACTTGCCAAGACCAGATCAATGATTGCACAAGAAGCAGCCCTTGCCCTCCATTCCTGGAACGATACTCCGGGATGGCAGGGCACTCTGCAGATAAGCAAGAAAACCAGATATTGCAAGTCCTTTCTTAATCAAAGAAAAATTACATGATTTTTTATCTCTCTTATGAATCTCTGGTCTGAGGTGGAAAGCAGCTGACAGGAGCAGCACAGGTGTCCTTATCTTCCCCATGTGGCACGGTCCCTTTCTCATTACATTGTTATTTTAAATTAGGGTAACTCCAGTGGCTATCAAGGCACTTTATTTGAGACTAGAAATTCATTCTTGGGGGTAAGGTGTATTCTTTCCACAGCATGACAGGAAGAACAAAAGTCTAAATGGCAGCAGCTCCCATACGTGAACCATACTGAAAGTTTTTCATCACAAATGGGCTGACATATGAACATCAGCTCTTTGGAACGGCTGAAGAATGAAGCATGAATAAATTGCCACACAGAATGAGGTTAGGCTATTTCCTACTGTTATTTCTTTCAGTGTGCAGTATTTGAACTGCTCGATTCTCTCTCTCTTTTAAAAAGTCAAAGACCCTGTAATCTTACGGGGGGTGTGTGTGTGGGGGGGGAAGAGTCCACATGGTATTGTGCAGTGTTGTCACACAGCTTTCATTTACAGCCAATTAAAAATAGAAATAAATATTCAAAGGAGACCCTGTGTCCTTCACACTTTTCTGTCGGCTTGCATGCATGTAAAGATTTCCTTTGCAATTATTTCATAGCACACCAACTGGTGCTTAATGAACCCCAGTGGTCTGTGGACCAGCAAACCTGGTACCATTTCTGCCTCCCTGCTGGATAACCCAATCTACTTCTGTTGCAATTTAAGAAGTTACAGAATTAAGACTGAGATACAATCAATTCTCCCTGAAGAGTTTTGTTTAATGTTTCTATAAATATGAACAAAGTGACTGAAGAGGAGCTCAAGTGCGGGAACGATAAAACTCTTCAGACTTCACACAGCGCAAATTGTGTTCACACCATCTACAGAGAGTCACCCTAACTCAATTATGGGGACTAGAGGAACAAATAAAGATGGAGGGCTCCTTCATAGGATTTAGATTGGGAAAAAAAAAAGCGCACAACCTCTGCAGTTAGTGTGCTGGTACTACAGCAGCAAGCTTCAACAGATGCTACTGTTACACAGAGTCATCTGGGTTTTCTTGCTGTGGGACGGGGTTCTGGCTCTTAGGAAAACTTGCTGGACACATGTTGGCTTATACATGCTTGAACGTGAAGGACTATGAACTCTTTCCATGCTACCATCTTGGGAGCTCAAATGATGTCTCAATAGCCTCCAGTCTTGATGGAGTAAAGGGCAGCCCTCCCCTGAAACCTGAACACCAGAGATGGGTTGAGATGACAGAAGTTGTCCTGCATGAGGAATGGACCTACTGGAAGAGTAAGGACAGAGCTGAATTCCAAGCCACCAATACAGCTTCCAAGAGAAGAATCTGCAGGGCCCTCAGAAATCTGCTAAAAGCTGCCAGAGGGCAATGCTGAAGTCAAAACAGGACACTAGTTTTGGAAGGAGCCCCATATTATTTTCTGTCATTGCAGTCACCATAAAATCCTCTTAATAAAAATGTGGATAAAATCCTGAGCATATAATTGATAAGGATAAAACCGATTCACAGCCAGTGGCTGAGAACCAGATTCAAGAGTGATACTAGCTTTGCAAGTTCTGTGAAACACCCTTAATTCCCTATATAGCAGATACAACTCATGGGTCAGTTCATATAATTCAGTTTGGGTCTAATGCAGACAAGGACTACGCTTAATACAGCCTGCCTTCCTTAAATTTAAACTTTGGAATTAGTTTTTTTAGCTCTCTATTGTGCTAGCCATGAGCTGCTGGTGAACAGCCCCTCCGTCTTCAAAAAGTAGGCATGTGGTTCTGAAACAAAGTCAAGCAGAGAAGCTAGTGGGTCCTCCTGCTTTATCTCCATACAGAGGAATTAGAAATAAGCACTGTCAGCCACAGAACTGTAGGAAAATGAGCAGTCTGGGTAGTAGCCTTTGGTTGACCAGCAACCGTACTGAATATCCAGGCAGGAGTATTGCTCCAAGAGGGATGTTTCCCCACTGTTGTTCAAAGAAAGGTTGTTTTTTTTTTAAAAAAAGAGGTGGACAAAATGAAAGTCTCTCCAAGTCAGTGTTCCAAGGGAAAGCATAAGCACATCAGTATCTGGGACATTAAAGAACACATAGTAGCGAGTGTCCCACGCGGCACTGGTGGGGAATTAAGCCAGGCAATACAGTCATTGATACTGGCCAATCTGTACTGCCTCTGGGCTGCAAAATAACTCACAAAATGCTCCAAAGTCTCCTCAGCAATAGTTGAGTCTCTCAAACCCAAGAAGTGCCTTTGGCAAGCCAGTTTCCCGTGGAAGCAGCCAGCATTTAGAGAACCAACCTCTCTTTTTCCAGTGCATTTCAAATAAGCACAGTGAATGAATGACATCAAGTAGAAGAGGCAAGTTGTTCTCCTTCACAAGTGGTCTCAGAGCATACAGAATTCTGTGTTCTAGTTGCAAGGCAACAGATGAGAAAACCCTGCAATCCTACTGTGGATTAGATGCACCACATATGCAGAGCTGGTAAAAAAATGGCAGGGTAAAGATCAAGGACAATAGTAAAAACAGTGACTGTAGGACTTCTCCAGAGCCCTTTATCCCACCCCATGTATATGATACATGGCACAGGAAAGATATATATCCATCAAAGCCATGCTTCCTAGAGTTTGAAGGACATTCTGGTCCATGGTGTGAGGAACAGTAGTTGTGACGTGCTCAGTCCTGTAGGCATGGCCAAACCTTGGTAAATTTAGCCTTTGAAGTGTACAAATAAATTCAAGTCTGAGTTAAAAGCTAGAACAAGTATCTTTTAAGGCACTAACATCTAAGCTTAAAATAGGGCAGGTTGTTTCAGTTCAGTATAGGGCAGATAAACTGGGAATTTGCAGATGTGGCAGTGAGCCCTTATTAAGGCAGTCAAGCATCTCTCCAACACCATGATTCCTCTGTTTGGGAGAGAGGCTTACTGGGGACAAAAGGAAAGCAACTGCCCCAAAGACACTCAGCAACCAGGCAGAAGCAGCAACCATTACACATTCTGAAGCACAACAGAGCACCTTGGAAAGGAGATGCTGTGCCTCCCCACACCAAGCTCCCAGGGTATGGATCAGATCACCTCCAGAGATCTCTTCTAACTTAAATATTCTACTGTCCTGTGACTTTACAACTCTGGGATCATTGGAGACGTTCTCCAGTAACTGGTATGTAAAGGACCAGCAGTGCCAGGTCCAGGTAGGTAAAGGACCAGCAGGTCCTTGCAGTGCCAGGGTACCTAACAAAGACAACTGGTATCTCTCTCTGAATACTGGGAATACAACATCTACTAAAATTAAAATCTGCTGTTTCCAATAGAATGTTTTCAACATAGCACATCCCACTGCAAACCTAAGTTTCCAAATCACAGGAAGAATAAAAAGGGGCTGTGTTTTGCTTTCATAGGCACTAGATGGAGATTCTTCAGAGTTGTAAGTCTGAGAAGCTGCTTCATCTATTTTTTTAAAAATTTTTTCCTGGTTGTCTGGTTCAATTAAAAACAATCATCCCAGAAAAAAAGCTAAGGGGAATCCAGTGGGAATCTCAGTTCTTTCAGTATTGGCATTAAATGACTATGCTTCTTCCACTGTGGGAACTTCCTTTGTCCTGCAAAAGAAAAGAAAAGATTCAGGAACAAGGAACGATGAATGGCAATCCTATGTCTTCTTACCTGCTCTGAGCACCGTAACAAAACCATTCCTACATTCGCACATCCCAGCTGGGCCTAGAGCTGCACTTCCTTACAAAGGGCAGTAGTGTGCAAAATCAGCCCTTTGAGAAGACTCCCACCTGGTAAAATTCTGCATGCATGTGATAAGGGACACAATGGTTTTTTATTTTATTTTAAAACACCTTCTTTTTTTAAGGGGGAATACATTGACCAACTTGGAGACTGACAACTGGATATGAAGCTTTTCACACTTGGGAGGCTACCTGATGACCAGTCCCAGCATAAACTGACAAGATGAGCTGTGAACAGCAGCGCATTCAGTTCTCATGAGTCACCACAAGCAAGCCATTCTCTTCTGTATTTCTCACCACTATAGCCACCCCTGATCTCAAAGCCTATTTCATGTAGCTTTAGGCTACCTGGATGCTTTCCTATATGAACCATCTTAAAAGTACCACCAAGATACTACAAAAATTAAATGTTGGAGATGGATAATAGGAGAATCGTGCACATGTGAACAGAAATCAGAAGTAAACAAACACCAGAGAAGGCTGCAGAGGGATACCAAGTACTGCTACCTGCTCTGGAAGTGTTTTCTCCCCAGGCAGTGCCAAGAGAAGAGCTATTTTAACCCCAACACACAGAGCCCCAGGTGGCTCTAGGTGGCGACAGGAGTGACGGGGTACAACATGGCACTGGATGTGCACCCAGTGCTCTGTGCCAGCCATTTGAAAGACAACAGGCTGCAAAAACACATTCGCTCTCAATCCCCAACACCCACCTCTTGCTTTAGCAGGAAAGCAAAGAGGCAGCTGACTCACCGAGCGTGGCCCTGCACTGCCTTTGTGCTTCTTGTCCTGGCCTGGGATGACTTCCAGAGAGCGGTAACTAGGGGGTTTATCTTCTGGCCATTCCCGAGACCGGTGCCGCCGCCTGCGGTTTGCTGCTGGCAGACGGACTGGCTCTTCTGAGGAGCTCCAGGACCCCCGGCGAGAGGGGGGAGAGTAGCTGTGCCGCCGCTGACCTGAGTTATTGCTCCTCCTGGTGTGGTGTTGGTACTCCTGCCTCCCAGTGGGCTCCTGCCTCCAGCCACGATGGTGGCTGGCATGCTCCTTGGCCTCCTCTGGATAGAAACTGGAACTACTACTGCTGCTCTTGCCCCTCTCAGCCTGGCGCGGGGGTGACGCATCCCGTCTGGAGTGCTGGGGCCTGTCATTGTAGCCACCTGTCCTCTGCCTCTGAGGATGGCCCTCTCTCTGCCTGTCCCAGGGCTCCCGACTGTAGCTGGAATGAGAACTCCCATTGGAAGGCAGGGGCTGCCTCCGGTTTTCCCTCCTGTCCTCTGCTGCAGAGTCCCAGGGTCTGGGGGTGTAGGCAGCTCTCTGTGGCCGTGAGAAGTTGCTGCTCCCATGAATGGAGGAGACGTGATCAGCGAGAGGAGGTGGGATGGTCTCAGAGCCAAGGGAGGACAACAAGCTGGGCTGCACAGCCTGCCGCTGGTGGGAGGGTGGCCGGAGCTGTGACATGTTAAGGTTTTGGATTTCAGACTCCAGATAGTCCAAAACACCCTTGTTAGGGGAAAGCTGAGCTTGTGGGTGCACCAGTGGAAGACTGTTCTGCAGAGACACATCTGTGGATAAAAGCACAGGAGAACTCAGCAAGTCAAGGGGAAACAACAGAGGGCCCTTCTGCACTAACCATCCTGGCTGAGTCCATTTTGAGCCTCTCTGCTGCTCCTCTTCACTGCAAGAGCCGTGCAAGCCTCAAGCACCACACCCAGCACATCCAAAACACACAAGGTTAAGGTGAAATGAGGAGTAACTACTAAGCTGCAGCATGAGCTGTGTATTGGGCAGCACAGGGGTAAGAAATCAAAGTCATCTAGCACACCTGGAAATATAGTTTATGTATTGAGAGAGGAACATTTTTTTGCAACAATATTGATGTACAGCACTTAAAAAATAAATCAGAGAAAGTTCATAGTGTTTCTCCTCATGTCTCACTGAACTCGAAGAAATATGACTCAATACTGCAAATGAAAAAATAAATTATATATATGCACCCATAGACACAGACACACATGCATGTATAGGCCTAAGTAGCAAACAGAGAAGCTTCTTCGCTAGGATACTGGTTCTGCTCTGGATCAGTTACCTAAAGGAGTCATGGAATCTCCATCCTTACAGGTTTTCAAGACTCAGCTGGACAAAGCCACAGCTGACGTGGCTCAGGGTTGGGAGCAAGAGGTAGGACTAGATGACCTTTGAGGTCCCTTCTACCCAACATGTGTAAAAAGCTGGCCTGAAACAAATTCAAGGGAAACTTAAGCACAGGAGATTCAAGGACTGTGAAAACGCAGGCTAAGAAACTGCCCAAGGACCGACTTGCCCATTTTCTGCCAGCACGCACATAGATTTCCTAGACAACTTGGTGTGTTCTGTCTTAAATCATAGTGGCTCAGCCACCAGATCTTCCGTAGGAAAACTAGTGCCATGGCTAGGAAAAATGCTAACTGTAGAATGAACTAGCAGCCTTAAAAAGTATATACTCAAACATCTTGAATATAGAATTTAAGATGTTTGTAAACTATTTCTTCTGACAACAGTTAAGACTGTTGAAGTGATGTAAAGCTAATTTCGGATGAAAAATGTTACATTTATTTGAGAAATCATGATGTTGAATTCCCCTATTTTCTTTGGGCAATTAAATATTATTTCTAGTAAGGTATCTTACTACTTACATCTCTAGGGCTTCAGAGACTCCATCTTCCCTCCTCTATCCAAGTTACAATAAATACCACAGATAAAAATCATTTTGGGGCAAAACAGCTGGAAAATTCTTCCTAGTTCATTGAAGTGTCCTTCATTTTTTTGCTCCAGGCAGGCTAGATCTATTGCATGAAGGCAGTTTGCCCTTAATCATCTGAAGACTAGACATTTGATAAGAACTCAAACAAATTGCACTTCACTTGTCGTATCAATTTTGGCTATAAGGAGTTGACCGTGACCAGCACAGCAGAACAAAGAGATAGTACCCTCCTCTACCACAGGAAGCGAGATAAGCTGGGTATATTTACCCTGCCCTTGCTGGGGTGTAGCACAGATATACCTTAGTTAGCATTAAACTACTTTACCACGCACTGAGCCTAGCAAGACCCTTAAGATAGCTCGGCTGTATTTATCCACCCAGGCAAGTCTACAGCCTGCTGCAGATGTAGCAGAGCCATCACGCCAGGGTGTGCAGTCATGCTAGGGACATCTTTCTTAGTAGGCAGGCTAAAGCCTCACTGCTGAAGCCCCCTGTGAGAAGTTACCTGCTTCTCACCCCAATTTCCCTCTGAAAAGATGCCCACCTTGTTGCAGCAGAGGGTTCAGCTGGTAAGAGGAAAGCTGTGAGTTTCTGTCGCCGCCTCCGTAGAACACGTTGGGCGACATCCAAGGTGCAAGCGCCTGAGCCCGCTTCATGAACCGATGCCGTTCCAGCACTGCCAAAGAAGAAGAAAGCTTACAGCAGCTGTCCAGAGAGCACAGCTTGCACACCACACACCACTGCAGCCTTCGGATGTGACCAGGTGTAGGAAATACACAGAATGAAAAGCTCTCTCCAACCTGTGACAAAGGTAAAAGTGAGCACAAGAACTTCCCATGTGAAGTTTTACGGCCTCCAAATAATACCTAAACCAGGAGAAAAAAATTCCTGCCTGATGTTCAGGGTACAGTTCCAGCAACTGGGAACAAATGGCACTGTGATTAGGTACACAGCACATAACCAAATGCAAGACTTCTACCTAGCCTGTCATTATGAACACATTTGCAGAAGGGTAGGAAATAATGTTTCATGTAGCAAGACATACCACACTGTTTTCTCTCTCTTAAAACTCTTTCAGCTCACTGTTGCTCCCTTCTGCTTTTGGCTTTGATTTACAGCTAATTTTTTTTTTTTTGGCATCTTCATGAAGGCTCTGTCCAGATCCTATTTTCCAAGCCACACTATCATTTCCTCTCTGTTCCACAAACAGGGCACTCAGAGATGCATTGTCCAGCGTCTCTCTTTCCAGTCTCTCAGCCACTCTTGTTGTCTGTCTCTGTAATTTACTGCAACGTGACTGCTAAACTTAAATCCCTTTGGAAAGTGCGGTCGAACTGATGAACAAAGTAAACTTCCTGTTCTCAACAGCAGTGTCCAGTGTGCCAAAAGAGAAAACCCAGTGGAAATTTCTCTCCCTCCCTGCTTTCCCCATCACTGCTAACTCCAGACCCCTGGAGCATCAGGCTCCAATTCCACTTCACTTTTTTCAGCACTTCCATCTCATCTCCTCTAAACCGACCACCTCACCATCCCAGTCTTCAAAACCATCACTCATCACAGCTGCCTTTTTTGGAACACCTGAAAATATCCCACAGAAACTTACTCCTTCTACCACAGACAATCAAAACTCAAGTTCACATACCAGAAAATTCAGTGAGGCCCAGACCTTACAAAACCTGACTCTGCAAGGTTTGTCATTGCTGCATGAAGCTTTTCTGCAACAAGGCCTTTGCACATTTTCTCTTGTATGGCTTCTCTGGAGTTTCAGAAGTGGCAGGCTTTTACTGCAGCTCCTTCTCTGGTCAGGCATGAACAGAATATTCCTGGCTCTACAGTTCAGGAGACAGATAGGAGTGTAATTGCTTTTGAGACTTTTACCCCTCTAATAAATTTAGCTGAAGTTGGCTGATGAAATTAAATCTGTTGGAGGGAAAGAGATAGGGGATAGACGGGCATGTTGACTGCATAAGCCTTGCTTCTTTAAGAAACCAGGGTACAGCTAAGCTCCAATTAATTCTGTCCCCTGAGTTCATCTACAGCAGGCAGGATTTAGACTGCATGCTCTTTGGGACTGAGCTCTTCATTGCAGGTACCACTCCAGTTATTAGATATGTCCTCCTCTAGCTGTTTCACTGAATTTTGACAGGGCACCACTTGCAGCAGAACAGGGACTGACCATGTCTCTCAATACATCCTTCTTTTTCCCTACAGTTCATGCAGTTCCACTTCGTTCTCCACTCCAAACTCCTTCCCCCTCCCCAGCCTGGCTTCAACCAGTGAACTACAAAGCTGGAAACTTCAGGCTTTTTAATCCTAATGCTCTGGTTTTTCTTCAAAGCTGCGTAGCCTGAGGTAGCAGCTTTCAAGCCTTTTATGTCAAACTTGCTTCATTATTTTTTTTTCCCAAGGGATCTTCCTCCAGTCCAGGTTTCAAACTTGGATGAAGAGAGCAAGATGTAAAAGGATTAAAAAAGAAGGGAAAGGCCTTATCTGTTCCTTTCCCATTGCTCTCGTTATCACCTTAAGAATGTCCTACAACCTGCTGAGCGCACATACCTTGGTTCTGACCACAGTCTTTGCCTGAGGAGTGAAAGACCCAGCAGCTGTGGTCATACCTACTTAGGGTTCCTCCCTTAGACTATGAAGGCAGTCACTAGGAACAAAGTTATCCTGTCCCTGTCATTTTCTGATCTCTCCCTACAGCTGAACGAATGCACAATTTCCCTTGAACCTTCTTCACTACCTTCAATTCTCTCTTCCCCTGATACTTTGCCTTCCAGTTTGAGCATGATATACATATATATATATATATATATATATATAAAACACTGAACTCACTACTCTGGTTCCCCACCTGCAAACTGGAAGGAAAGTTTACAGATCTCTTTTTAAAGAGAACATATTTATCTGAGGAAGGCCAGATTCACCCTAGTTCCAAAACTCATACCTGCTATAAAACTTTGGCAGGATGTGATATTGTTCCCTCCACTTAGTCCCTGCTAAGAAAGGTTGTTCTTCACCTTTGACAGACTTTACAGCTGCTGGGCCAATTATCCAATTATCAAAAAACTATTTTCCAACCTAGTCAGACCTGGGTGAAAGTATATCCCATTTCACTCCAATTCATTAGTGGAAGAAGTCCACAGTTGGAGAAGGAGCTAATAGGAACAGAAGGAGGTCACACATATTTACCTTGGTGGGCTTTTCATAGAGCTTTCCCCAGGGAATGTAATTGGCTTGGTCCTGAGACAAGTTTAATATTTCTGTACATCAATTCTGAATTACCCAAACAATGCACTTCTTTTAGGACTAGGATCAAAACCGTGCTCGTTAATGGCCTGGCTTAAAACACCCAGAACTGCCTCGCCTCCTGGCGCCTACACCCGTTTAGCAGATCCAGGCTACCCTCTAGCGGCAACGGACAGAAAGAAGCCGTTCGTACCGGCTGGCAAGGACCGCTGAGGAGTCCCGATTTCTCCTGACCTGCGTGGAGCTCCATTACTTACGACTGTTTTTAAGATGCCCCCTGTATCTACGTTCTAGTGGGTTTTTGGAGTCCAAAACGTAAAGTCATAGGCAGAATGAAGTGAGAAGGGGAGAAGGCACAGGGTTCTCTTGCAAAGAGAGTGAAGATGGCAGGCAGCTGGAATGAAATCACTGCCACAGAATCCAGGAGCCAGTCAAGGAGGCTGCACTCATCTGTACCTTCTCTTAGGAGCAGGGAGAGGTTTTGGGAACCACACAAGAATCCCTCCTACCTATTCTCAACAGAAGGCAGGAAAGACAACAGCAGCAGTCTAGAGCATGCTATCATCTCCTACAAAACAGAAGAGGAGTGAAAAAAAAAAAAAGAAGAAAAAAACCCCCTTATACATATTCTGAATATTCTGAATCCCTTTTTTGGTGAGAGCCTGGAAGCACAGAGGTGTGAGTCTTTCATCTTCATCACCTCTCTCTCCCCTTTCATGGAAACTAATTTTTCTGCTGGATTTCTGTAGCCCCCTCAACACCATGCATTCTACTTGACAGCTTGTAAAGCCCCCAGAAAGGGTTTTAGTTTGCTTTTAGCAAATGAGAGGGATGCTGTTTGCTCTTTGCAAGGGCTAAGCAAATTAAGCTTAAATCTATCATCAGCAAGACCAGCAAACTGGTAACAACAGACAAGGAGAAGGCTGAGGTACTCAAAAACTTTTCTGCCTGTCTTCACTGGCAACCCCTCTTCCCATACCTCTCAAGTGGATGGACTACAAGGCAGGGACTGGGGGAGCAAAATCCCTCACACTGTAAGAGATCAGATTTGTGACCACCTGAGGAACCTGAATACATGCAAGTCTATGGGACCCGACAAGATGCATGCCAGAGTCCTGAGGTTGGTCCTGAAATCGGCTGGTGTAGCTGCCAAGCCATTCTCCATATCTGAAAGGTCACAGCAGTCACGTTGACATCCCTGGTGAAAAATGGATAAAGGGAAACATTGCACCCATTTTTATAAGGGTAGAAAGGAGAACCCTGGAAACTACTGCCTTGTCAGCCTCACCTCTGTGTTGGGGATGATGATGGAACAGATACTCCTAGAAGCTATGCTATGGCACACAGAGGACAGGTTGGTGACTCGAGACAGCCAGCACGGCTTCACCAAGAGCAAGTCCTGCCTGACCAACTTACTGGACTTCTATGATTGAGTGACTACATCAGTGGACAAAGGAAAAGCTGGATGTCATCTATCTGGACTTCTGTAAGGCCTCTGACACAATCCCCACAAGGTCCTTCTTTTTAAACTGGACATATAGATTTGATGGGCGGACTATTTGGTGGAGGATTTGGTTGGATAGTCACATCCAGAGGGTAGTGGTCCAGAGCAAAATGTCCAAATGGACATCAGTGACAAGTGGTGTCCTTCAGGGACCTATACTGGGACCAGTATTGTTTAATATCTCCACCAATGACAGTGGAATTGAGTGCACCCTCAGCAAGTTTTCAGATGACACCAAGCCTAGTGGTGCAGTTGATATGCCTGAAAGACAGAATGCTGTCCAGAGGGACCTGGGCAGGCTCAAGAACTGTGCTCATGTGAACATTATAAGGCTCCAAAAGGCCAAGTGCAAGGTCTTGCACATAGGCTAGGGCAATCCCCAGTATCAGCACAGGCTGAGGGATG
>VZTU01012167.1:1480-19452 GCA_013400835.1 Zapornia atra
GGCTTCTTAATCACCCACTGTTACTGCTGATCATCTTAGATGTACAAAAATCTAAACTACAGGAAAGACAGGTTATTTAAAGAACACAATGCCTTGATCCAAAATTAATTTCTTTCTTTATTTGATAGGTGACTTTCTCATGAATCTCACAACATGGTCTCCATTTAGCCAGCAAGCCTAATTCTCAGATGAGAAAGATTTGGGCACTTTTCAGTTTTAGAGTTTTCAAAGAGCAGATTATCCCTGCATGAAATCTAAAGAGCACATGTAATAAATGAGTAAGAGCTTTTCAAAAAACAGCAATGTCTCAGGTTCTATTTATAAAAAAATCTATCTAAAGCATCATTGCATGAAGATTGCAAAAGCTACAGATACAGGCTTTGCTATGACTCTTACAAGGAATTTATCTGAACCTTTTTTCACCTAAATAACATGCCTTGTTATATTTTCTGGTTTGCTAGAGGGGCTTTGCTTCTTCCTGCCATGTGCTTTGCTGGAGACCACTACAGATGAACCTCTTTAAAACCTTAAGTTTATTTAATTAATGAATTATCTGGATTTTAGAGTATCTTAAGCAACATATGGGTATCATCTCCAATTATAACACAATGCCTAACCAATCAACCAAAACCCCTATGTAACAACTTGTGTAGGGCCTGGGTCAGGTCCATCCTAATCAGTTGAAAAATTAAACCTTACTTTGTTTCTTCCACTTGTTGCTCTTAAGTTCACTGCTGCCACCGATTTTCTTGTTTAAAAAAAATCTTCATCTATTATTTTAATCAATACAAAGGGGTATTAATTGAGGAAATACAAAGTTTTAAAGGTTTGTTCAGAGCTCCAGACTCATTCTCCAAATTATGACATCTCATACTAATTTAACTTGCAATACTTACATGTGCATATGTATTTAAAAAATGCATAAGGTACTAAACATAAAGATTTGTAATAGTAAAAGTAATGCTACCATTTAATTTCTTTGATTTGCTCACAAAAAATAGGTCAATAGACACCTGCTACATTTAATAGATTTTCCTATCTTCCTAGCATAATATGCTTATGTATTTCTTTGTTAAAAGCAGGTTTAATTGTTAAGCTTAAGTAAAGTCATGTGAATTAATAGTAAGTCAGTCCTTATACTTGTATGTAAATACAAAAATATTTAGAGAACTGGTCCTGTATTTGCATAAGCCTCAAATATATAGCGTTTCAAACTGGTGTTATCATTTGATTTAAAAAACTTATTGTAAGCAAAGGACAGTAGTTTGATTCTAAATAAGATCTCTATAATTCAAAATGGCAAGACACTATCCCATTTCACTTAGGTGGAATAAATTGACACTGTGGAAATCTTCAAATCATCTAAATACGTAAAGGGGTTAAGAAACAGCAGAGTATCCTAAACTGCTGAGTCCAGCTGGCTGACAGGTATAATTTGGTAGACACTAAAGGAAGAACTTGTATCACAGGAATATCTGCATCTGTGACTCAACTCCTACGCTGTTTTGAAATGTGTAGGAGTTTGCCCTTTAATTGAAAACAGAGTAACTCCACACATACTACTTGTTTATGCTACTGATAATTTATTTAACTGCTAGTTTTTAACCCTCTATTGCATAAATGATGATGCTCTACTGGCAAAATGTTTGCCTGTTAAATTATTGAACAAATATCAGCATGTTGTTGAATTTTTCTTTCAAGAATATCTGTTATGTGAAAATAATGCCCAGAAAACTCAGAAATACTAAAGAACACATGAAAAGAGCAAAGAAAATCTATAAATCTAGCTGATAATTTTGAAATTAGTTTTGCTTAATACACCTCCTGTTCTTAAAGGGATAACCACAGTGTCCTAGGTTAAATTATTCAATGGTGTTTGAAAACTATAACACTATATACATTGCTGTATTCTTGTTTTCACAAATCCTCATGTTTTAATACAATTGAAAACTTCTTAGACCCTCTATAAGCACAAAATTTTCTGAGACAAATTCACAGTACAAAAACTATAACTTTACATTTGGCTTCTAATAGAAAAGCTTTGATATTATCATTGGATTAGTACTAGATTAGTTTTCCAGTTCTTCTACTCTATAGAAATTCAGGTAGCCTAAATACCTCATAGGTACCACTGAGGTAAGACTTATTAAATCAATGTGAGGCCTCAAATCTTTCTTCTGTCTTCTGTAAAATTTTAAAATTTTTAAAACGTCACAACATACTCTTTGTAGTTAAGAATCTTTGGCCCAGTCTCACGTTAAAAGGTCAGTGTTTAATCTTATCAATCAGAGACACCATACTTGTAACTGTGGGACAGTCTTTTGGTGGGATTAGCCTAAGTAGAAACAGTCCCTTGCAGGATGGCACGGACACAGACTCTGAGAAGAATTCCACTGGGGGAGGCACTAAATCTTCTAAAGAAACACTGGATCAACCTATGTAAGGAAAGCACTAGTGAGGAAGAAGACTTTTTGTTCTTTTCACTGGGCATTCTGCAGTGCTTGCATGGCCCAGTTCAGTGTTGTGCAGATACCCAACTACTACAAAAATAAGCAGTGTAGTCTGTGCATCACTCCACCTAGGCTCACATGTCACCCAGAGAAAGGCTTGTCTTGAGCATTTCTGCACAGCATGTTATGATGCTAGATCATACCAGCTGAGCAGATACAGTATCATATCCACAGTTAAAATATCAGACTTCATCTAGATAGATGTATCAATTTTTGCTATAGAAGAAAACTGGTCTCTCCTAATACATCTGTGACACTGCATGTAACAAAAGTCCAAGGGGACAAGTTGGATCATCAGGGCTCTCTCAATACCAAAAGCTCCCGTAGGAGTTTGCTTTCCTGCATCATAATGGCCTGTCTCAACAAGCCTTCCCCCTGGACAATGCCCAGACACAGCTGAGACTGCATATGCTAAAGACAGTTCCCAGTAGTCAGTGTAGAAGAGGAAAGACCAAATTTGGGCTCCTTTCTCTCTATGTATTCCTCCATCTGTATTCCAGTAGTATTTAATACCTTAAACATCCCCCATATGTCTGCATGCCACATCCCACGGCATACAACACATACTCTGAGTTTCACACAGTCCGTACATTATTTCATGCTACTAAAGCTTTAAAATTAGCCTCTCCACCCAAATGCACACACAGTTATAAGTTTGTCTTGGGCTACTGAGGCCTGGAAGAAACAGAGAGCCAAATGCGACATGTATGAGGGAATGACCTCTGGCTCTGTTTCAGTAGAAGTATAGAAATATTTTCCTCTTTTACCAGACACCGTTCATAAGTACAACAGTGTAATTAATGTGTGCTGGTCAGCCAGACCATCATTTCTGTGTATATATGAATTTGTGAGGTCAGTCACAGATGGCTTAAGAAAAAGGAATTTACTAAGTGCCTTTTGAAAAAAGGTAAAGAATTATTGAAAAATCTTTTCACCACTGTTTAAAGAATAGTCCTCTACCCTCTCTCTCATATTTTACTGGCATACATATAATAGCACTATCAGAGAAAGAAAATGATCTCTAAATAGTTTTGAAACCATTTTGTCATGAAGCACAAAATGGAGACCATGGTATTCAGGAAAGCCTTTTCTTTGATGGTCTGGCACAAATGTAGGCTATGCATAGTTGTATGTTCTTTGTGCTAAGTAACTTAAAATGGTTCAGCAAACTTTTGCTTCAGAATACGCACTGTAGCATGCAGCAGAAAACAGAGTAAATCTGAAGTAAGTGCTTATACTGGTAAGCATCCCAGAACTCAAGTATATCACAACATATGGGTTTCAGTCAACAGCATGACAGCAGTGACAGCACATCATGACACTCTCTCTGTAAAGCTGTAGCCAGTGATATTGAAAATGCCTGGTATCAGGTACCATTATTTAAAGGATCACCCTCCTACTAGGTAAAAATCTCTGGTACATGATACATGACACTAATTCCACTAGCTTGTTATTATTGGTTTTATCTACAATAGGCACATAATGAGTGAATGAGGGCACCAGCTGTGTATGCTAGATGTCGGAACATCCCTTTTTGTGAGTCTTTTAGAAATCCTATTGGTTTTCACAGGAGTGCATATTTAACTTTTGTCAAGAAGATATTCCTGGGTAAAGCCAGGGAATATGTGAGACCAGGACTCCAGAATATCAGTTTAATTGTCAGATCACTTCCAAAAGTGACAAACTTCAGCTTCCCATGTAATAAGGGAGTGGTTTACATTTTATGCCCTGATTGTTGCAACTATATTTTTATGTAAGCAAAAACTGTCAGGAGACACTTTCTTCAGGAGGCCAAATCCTAGCACCTGAACTATACAGTCACTTTCATGGATTTTTCCTGTAAAAGAAATCTGAGCCTAAGAACACACACACCAAGAATATCTGAAAGCTCGCGTGCATTTGTAGTGAGGAAGCACTGCCATCCATGCACTCCATTTCTCATTCCCGGGGCTGAGCTTGTCACTTTGAACAGACTTCACTCAGGGCCTTTGCCTTTCTGCTGACATTCAGGTCATGACTTCACAAAGTCTCCAGTCTGAACTAGATATTGCAAGAGAAATTAGCATAAGTTTTGTAGCAAGCCAGTAACATGCAATTTGTTTGGTATGTACTAGAAAGACATCCAAACGATTGAATGGATAAAGAACTAAAAATCGGCTATTCATCCTCCATCATAACTGTTCAAACACTCAACTAAGCCACTTTGAAATACTTTGCAATCAGTATCACACAGTATCAACCCAAACCAAAATAAAAACAGTCCTTTCAGAGAAATAGACTGTTAAATTCAAGTACTGCATATAGAAGGATAATTCATAAGCTAATACCAAATTTTGCATAAATTCGACAGACTTCTTAGCTACAAAATGAACCAATTGCTACTATTTTGTCTGTTTAATTTTTATATAAGAAATTCAGATCCAAAGCAAGCTTTGAGCTCCTCTCTACTTGGCAGAAATGTAACCCACTAATACACAGTGATATAACCTGACTCTATCACAAGGATGGCTGAATAGTCCATTTCTTCAGTCAAGGTGACCTTGCCAGCAGCCTGTCTATAGAGACAGGTGGTTAGCTACTTACTCCCAAGGCCTGCCTCTCCTTCCCACATTTTGTGGCTGGAAGCATTTTGGACATGACAAACATTCTTCTTTCTCTCTCAAGGTTTGGTATTAATAAGGTTATATTAAAAACTCTGCTACTTTCACACAGGCGACTTTTTTAATGACCTCTCCAGCATGCAGTCAATGAGTGAAATTGGAATCTCACAAAGCACTCATCCAGAGGCTGACCAGAGTGAACGTATACATCTAAACTATACTTTCTAATATATAACTTATTGAATCACATTATCTGGAATAGCGAGATGCGCTTGTAGCGACATTAACCTTATCACAAGATTAGCTACAGATCTGTGACTAGAGGTCTATCAGAAGTAATTTGTCTTGTTTTGACCTGCCATGAGATAACTTAATAGGAAACTAAATAGCTCACAGAGCTTAGCACACTTTCAGACGATTCAGCTGTTTGTGGCCACAGAAATGTATCCCTTTGTCTGAGACTGCCTTCTAGGCACTCCACTTGCTCACCCTTTGGTATGCTTTGATCTTCACTTTAGTATCTTTTTATACATGTCTTATTTCCCCAAGCCTTGGAGGAGCATGTACCTTATTTCTAAAATGAAAATGGAAAATGTTTTGTAATTGCTTTAACTGATTTTGTCTGAGATCTAACAGATGGACATGCAAAACACATTTAAGACTTGAAGCTTACCAACTGGAAGGCCTTGGAAAAAGAATAAACAACTCTGTGGTAATTCATTCCCTAAAGCCTCAGGAAGAAACACAGACAGGATCAATCTAGACAGATAGAGCTAATAATGAGAGAGGCAGTAATGGCATCGCGTCTATTTACAAGCAAAACACAACTGAAAATTTACTATCATTCAATAAAGAAAAAAGTTTATTGGAAATTAGTTATTGTGTTCTGACTGACAGACTGGGTGGATATGAACCTGACTATAATGAAAGAATCTTTTCATCCTTCTTAACTGGGAGTAGTGTTGCTATTCAGCATCTGTCGTAAGACTGTCGTAGACTGACAGCATTCATTTAACCCTAAGAAAATTGCAGAGCAGATACGGACCATCCTTGCCTTCCAGTCTTCTCACCCATATTTCTTTTTCCTTTGCAAATGCAATACGAACAAAGAATGTGATAATTCTGTACCCATCCCGCTGCCACGCTCTGCGTTAAGGCCATCGTGAAGAATCCAGTGTAACTTCCTATAAAAAAGCTCTTAAGCAATCTGGTTACTTCATGTAGCATTTTCCTATGCTATTTTCAAAAGCATTACTACCAGAAACCAGAAAAGGAGTAGCAGCTTTCTCCCAGGTAAACCTTATATAACATTGCTGAAATCTAGTCTCAAAAAATCAAGCAGAAGGTAGCTCTGTACTGGTAAATTGAACACAACCAGGGCATGTGCTCAAGATGCTGAAAGGTCATTGCTTATACGATTAAATTTTTTGAACAGTTGTTGGCATGGTTATGAGTCACAACTACGCTTCCCCAAACAATTCCCAGATGGCATTTCTCAGGTAATATTTCCAAAAAGCAGCAGAGACAAAAACATGCCATTTTGGCATTCTCCCCTGGCATAGTCCTGGGGCATTATGTCACCAGGGATACACCTGCACACTCCCATGCCAGCACCCCAGCAATGTCGAAGGCATGTCATTTTAATATTAAAAAAGTCCCATTCCTGAGATCTCTGATTCTTCAAGACAACCTCACTCAGTGAGGAACAAGATGTCTCACCCAGGAAAGAGGTGTGCTTACTGACATCCAAAATTCACCTCACTGGGGAAGATGAGAGAAGCATCTGACTCTGGCTGAATTATCTCCACTATCTATGCTGAGCTTGTGGTTGGAGACTACCACACAGCCACTACCGTATACAGGGGTAAACTTAAATCTACCTTACTCAGCGTATGAGACTGACAAAGTCATTGTTACTTCAGCATAATTGGAGCAGATTTCCACCATACCTCTCACAATGTACCACCCAGTCAGAAGCATGCTGAGGCTATTTTTCTGACCCCCCCTCTCCTTGTCCAACTGAAGCTTATTTGAATCTGAAGATAGGTGGTGCAGAGGTGCTGAGATAAGTCCCTCTGCATGAGCTTCTCAACAGGCCCCCGGTATCAAGCCTGGCAGAAGCAATTCTCTGTTGCTAAGAAGACATCCAGTTGATCACTGGTCTGCTCTTGCCAGGTGCAAGGGCCAGGAGGATACACACCCAATCCTTCTCAAAGTTTCTTTCATAAATTTAAACATAATATTTATATAAATACAGCTTGCACATAATTCAGATTTGTGTTAAAGTTTTGTAAAAAGAAGTAACAAACACTGTGGCCATTAAGATAAGAGCTGTTTAAGAGTTTGCCAGGATGTCACCTGTAAAAAGTTTGGATGGTGAGAGCTTTGATTTTGTGAGCTGATGTGACAGATGAAAGTATTTTATAAAAATCCATCTCTCTAAAATCTAGAGGGAGAAAATGGATAGATGTCATCGAGAGACATAATAGATATATATAGAAACAGAACAGGAGCTGGGGAAAGCTGCTAAAAATCAGTGACAGTTGAAAATGCAGTGACTGGAAGGGCTGTGGGTAGTAGTAGACTGGCCACGTGTACCAGACAGGGAATTTAGAGACAAGCAAAACCCAGAGACCTCTGAGAGAACAGGACTGTTTTGCAAATGCTGTGGGAGCAAGGGTGACAGGAGACTCAGGAACTGTATTGTGGTGGTTCCTGGCCCATGAGGCAGCATCCATACTGCTGGTGAAAACCTCCAATGTAACTGCCTGCTGTAGACTTGACAACCCCAAATTTGCTGCCTGCTGACCAGCAAAAGTTCATAGTAATAAGGCTACAGAGATGACAACCACCTTCTCCATGGCAATGAGCTTATAAAATGGTACTTTGGTGCCAGGTGAGAGATGCCAGGTTGTGTGGAAAGGGAAAGTGGGCTCCATCTAAAGGTTCAGCACCTTTTGCATATCAGAGTACATGTAACATGAAGCATTACCTCAGCCTCCTTTCCAGGACCAACACCTAAGTTCTGCTTCCTGACAATGACTTGAGCTGAAATATTTGCATGCCACTAAGACCCTCTTTCTCTACATAGTTCACTACCAGAACTAGGTACCTGACCTATATGGTGTGAAGACTATTAGTTCTAGCTGCAGTTTGAAGGAAAAGGTCCCCAGCATGTTCCCCTGAGAAGGTATCAAAAGCGTCCTGCTACAAGAAGTAGGGATTCAGGTGCCTGAACATCCTGAAATGGTTTGGTAGCACCTGCAAACAACATATAGCAGCAATTTTTTGCACACAGACTGTAAATCAGAAGGCATTGGTCATAGGGCTTTTTCTTATATAGCTGAAGAGATAACAAAGTAATATCAGGAAGATGAAAGATAGGACATGTATGACAGCCAAAAACGTAGACAAGTAGGCACAAAAAACTGTGGAACACATTTTTACCATTACCTTTGCTACTTAACCTACTGTTAGAAGGACACACTCACAAGTTTACTAGTGTAGATGTGGGCTATATCATACCATACCATCGACCTGTGACAGAGTGTGCACCCTGGCACATTCAGTTTACTAATGCAGTTATAGAGAAAAGGCCCAAGTGCCTTTCCCTCATCTGCAGAAGGAAACATAATAAAAACTGAAAGAGTAGCATTTTTACAAGTTGCCTCTCAAATTATACAACCTCTGGATAGGAGGAACAATGGACTTCAGACAGCATCCCAATACACACAACTGACTGAATCAGGGCAGTCATCTTAGACCATTTGTCTTTTTAGTCCTTTTTAGAGCACACAGTATTTTACAGACATGAGCAGAATTACAATTCTGCACCCTTTGGTGTGCAGAATTCTCAAAATTTGAGGAAGAATATGGTCACAAGCCTCTGATACACTTCATAGAAAACCAAAAAAAGAGAAAGCATAAGCAAATGGTGTGAGCTACAAAAGAAAACCATCATGATACCACAGGCCTCAAAGGGAGAATTGAGTGAAAAGAAACAGAGTCACAGTGGAAGAGTGCTGGTGCCACCCCCTTGGGGTGCAGCCTCCCTCCATCCACAGGGCATGGTTACACCATGACCACCCCATAAGCAAGTACATGAAAATTTTTACAAAATGCAACACAAAGAGAGAATATAGATAAACAAAAACATGGTCTTGTTCTTTTCCATTCTTCTGTTATCTTATCTTGGTCTCACTTTTGATCAGCCTTTCACTGCAATTTCTTCGCAGTGATGAATATCAGAAAAGCAGTCCAATTTTCTTGCAATCACATTTCCACGTGGATCTCAGGAAGGTCAAATTCTTTTAGTCATGTGTGCTATTGAGTGTTATCAGCCATCTTTATTTGTGTTATACCACAGGGCAGATGGCTTTTTTCCAATTCACCCCAAATATATTGGTCAAATCATTGAAACATTATGCACATGCCATGAAAAGTATGGACTTATCTCAAATATAACTTTGCATCTTATTTTTCACAGTAAAAGGATTTATCCTGCACACTTATAGAGTCTCATCTGTTTTCTATAATCAGAAATTTATGCTCCTACCCAGAACATTTGGGGTTTAATTTAGGGCAAAAACTGTTATCAGAACGCTATCTTATCAGTAGTGTTATTTATACAGCGGTCTACACTTACCCAGGGCAACCGATAGGTAGAAAACGAAGAAGAGAAAGCAGCCTAGAAAAAAATATTCACTTATAAAATATTATCTATGGCCTCAATGATAAAGATTGAATAGAAGGTCAATCAAGTGATAATTTACAGTGTGAAAGAAAAAACCCGCTGAGATTACAAAAGTATGAAGTTTCTAAAAACCGTATCTAATGCAAGTGTGTCAAATGTTTTTCCTCATATAAACCAAAATAGTTCTAGCACTGTCTGCAACAGTACATAGTCATGCTATTTCCAGTGATAGGAATCATGCTACCATGGCAAATATTGAATGAGACAATGTGGCCATGGGTCTTGGCTTGCATGGAAGATGAATGGCAGCATATTCAGTTGTGATTTCTACACAGTATACCAGATTTTAGACTATAATCAGTCCTTTATAATTATTCTTCCACTGGCCTTCATCTTCTGAGTTTCACAGAAGCAACAAGAGTGCATTAGTGGGGGACACATTATTTATCCAAATAAAAAAAAATGAAGTTGGAGGGCAACCAAAAACGTTTATGAAATATTCTTGGATTCCATGGTCTAGGATGAGAGGAAATGGCTGCAAGTTGCACCAGGGGAGGTTTAGATTGAGTAATAGGAAAAATTTCTTCACTGAAAGAGTGGTCAGGCATTGGAACAGGCTGTCCAGAGAGGTGGTGGAGTCACCATCCCTGGAGGTGTTTAAAAAATATGTAGATGTGATACTTCAGGACATGGTTTAGTTGAGATGGTGGTATTGGACAGACAATTGGACTTAATGATCTTAGTGGTCTTTTCCAACCTTAAAGATTCTATGATTCTGTGATTCTATGATTTGCTAACTAAACAGTTTCTAAATTAAACTTTTTTTAAATCTTTACGTTGAAATGTACTTCAACTTACATTTATCGAAATTTTAAGGAAATCATCAAAACTACAAGGAACTTAAAGAAAAAATAATTTCCAGTCCAAGTAAAACAAAACATGTTTTCTAGATCTACATCCTCAAGCTCATCTATCCTTTCAGGCACTGTCTTTACAATCAAAATTGCATCCTGCAATGCCTATTTCTCTCTGCTGACTAAATAAAAAGTTCAAGTATTTTTACCTCTATTCGGTGAAATAATTACATCTCTCTGACTTAGAAACAGAGATAAATTACCCACAAAAAAAAAAAAACCACAAAAAATTCCACACTGGTAAATACAAGTATGTAACCTTTTCATGATATAGAAATGAGCCTTTGTCCGTTTAAGAGCCCAAGAAAAATCTTCAGCAGTGCTCTTGACCCCTGCATAGTAAATGTAAACTTACTGACAAGCTATTCCTTACTAATCTTTTACAAACTTTTGTCTGGAGGTATCTACAGACTACAGACAGAAAACCGTTACATTAGGAACTAAAGTCATATAAAAAATATATTGCAATGAAATACACAATCCTGTTCAAAAAGCACAATTTGAAATGAGATAAGCTCAGAGTATCGAAGGACAATAAGAATAAGCTTTCAATGTGATTACACTGTAAATTTTTCCCCATTTGTGTATAAGAGACAGTTGAATAACTGAATTGCAGAGTCAGTGTGACACCGAAAACATGCAGCATCTCAGGGTGTACATTTAGTCAGTGGTATTTGAAATCTAAACATGAGACTATGAAAAACTGACCATGTTCAATAAACCAAACATAGCAACTGTTGCTTCTTCACAAAATCATCTTTTCATCAAATCCACAATCTTATATAAATTGTAAGTAAAATGAACAAAAAAGAAAAGAGATAATTGTTTATGTGTCATTTAAAGATGGTCCTGTTCTGTGTCCGTTGTTTGCAGTAAATACAGAGAGATATTCTGATAGCCACCCACATGTTGAGTGGGACTTACAGAGCTTCCAAAGGATGCTTAGATATTACTGTGTTATTCAGTGTGAGTGAACAGCATAATCTTGTTCCTGGAACTCAGGGGGAAGGCAACAGTATTCTTTGAGAACACAGTAATATGAGTAACACCAGTATACCCACCTGTATCAACTTATTTCCCAAAACACACTTCCAAAGCAGCAAATTTCTGTATGGGCTGATAAGGTCTGATAAAATCTGAGCCTGTTGGAAATGACCAGAGAACCCTATGAAGAAACCAACAGTGATTGTTGCTCATAAGCCTCATGTGAAGTCAAAGAACATGAAAAAAATTTGTGGAGAATACCTATACTATCAACCTGTAATAGGCCTTGGAGACTGGAGATTTAAATTCCTCTGTCAGACAAGCAAATTAGAGGCCTACAGTTAAATAGCATGAATTTTCCTCCTTCTCACCCATTATAAATACCACTGATTTTCTTTTTTATTTTTTCTCCAGTCAAGATTATTCATTTACCAAATGGCGAAAACTTAATAAACATACAGCATATATTTTTACATACTATACTTATAAGATATGATAACTTGCAACATTTAAACATCTTGTAGCAGAAATAATGGTGCAGTTAGTCTAACCTGGGCCTCAACTACATGACTCCACGGTTGAGTTCAGAGTGCAAGTGTTTGCTCTATCAGATGTCAGCTCTATGCCTATAATCACATTAATGTATCACTGATGGCAAACTAACATATACTGTCCTTCTTTTCGGCTGTATTAGCTCAGGTGTGGCTTCACGGTGACACTGCTGTCAAATCAAAGCTTGACTTTACTCAATATAGTTTGAAGTCTAGGTAAAGTAAAAAAAGGCTGTTCACACTTTTCCATGTGCACATTTTCTCTGGGTATTATGACAGTATACATTATACTTTAATAGCTAAAAAAAAAATTATTTCTAATCACTGGCATTCCTCATATCTGTAAAATGTCACTCAAGATGAATAAGCCTGGTAGTGTTTTTATATTAACCTCTCCAGGGAAATAATATTTTTTATAGGTTTTGTATCTATATTTTTCTGCTGAAACATTGCTAGTTTTAATTAACAATAATGAAAAAAGGAAAAGGATAAAATCCTTGCCTGAAGGAGGAAACCATTTAATGCTTTAATGGCCTTTTAAAAATTATTGGTTATTTTCTTACAAGACACTCAGGAAATACATTTCAATAATGTCTGTGGTTGAGGTACTTAGGTTTGGGGTTTCTTGTCAGCATACTGTTTGCATTTCTTCAGAGCATCACAATAATTTCCAGTTGCTTGTGTACCTCCATGTTTGTGTGTGCACACGCATTGTGATTTCATGTCTGTAATTTTGTATGCATGTGTATTGTCAACTTTCTCACAGATTTACAAAACTGAGTCAATTTTTCAGCCACAAATGGAACTCATAGGTGTGAGAACCACAAACAAGCAGTGGTTACTAAGGGCTACCTTCCTCAAATATATTTAAAATTACGGATGACATACTAATTTCATATATCTCTATATCTTCAAGTGTCAATTCTGCTCTTTATGCTGTAGCCAAAGCTGAGTTAAAGGGCAGTTGTTTGAGAACATGTAATGGTATATGATGTGTACATTTACTCAGAATTAGTTCTCTTGCCTTCATTCAGGACATCTTATAAACTGATGCTGGCCATAGAATTATGTACAATGCACAGCAACACCCACAAACCCACAGAAAAAGAACTACAAAACACAAAAACAAACCCAACCAACCAAACAAAAACCCCTTTAAGAACATTCAAGCACTTGGAAAAAAGAAACAGTAGGATTGAAGTCAATTGAATCTTTCTCCTCAGTGCCTGGATATGAAGTGGGAAATGACTAAAACAGGTAAAAGGAATTTGATTTAGTACTTCGCACCAGACCATTCACAGCAACCAGAAATATTGTTTCAATGGAAAAATCTTTCCCGGTTCCACTTACAGGTGTGATTGTGTGTCTATACACACACACACTGTCTGTAGGGTCTGCAGGTTGGGTATAGACTTCAGCATCAGAGGACAGAAGATGGCTGCAAGTTAATCACTACTGACCATACTGGATTTTTCGGGACAAGAACTGCTGAAAGTAAACCTACTGACTGACAATCCTTGAGTAAGATAACAAGTCCTTATGAGAAAACATGGATGTCCCTAGCATCAGCTCTGTTTCTCAGTGTTGTTTTTTTTTCCTTATTTTTTAATAGGGAAAAAACAAATGAAATCCCTGATCCCCTTTGGTCTCCTTCATGTCAACTAAGAACCATGCAAAACAAAGCATTTCAAGGTAAAATCTTCATGTAGTAAATACCACCTGTGGGAGAATTTAATCTAACTGGGTACTTTTTGGTAGCACAAGAAGCTGCAGAAAACAACATATTTTAACAGAATAAGGTCAAGTAAACTAAAGTATAGGCAAAGTGACAGCACAACCTATATCTGCAATCACCCAAAGAAAAAAGGACTCCCACACAATTATGTGTCATGGAGTCTTCCATAAGATTATTTAGTGAACAGCATATCAAATTACGCTTGGATATGTGAGCCCAGGATGATTACAACAACCAGCCTGCATACCGCTAGGAGCCTCAGCAAAGGGAACAACATTTCCCAGCGCTTCCTTGAATCCCACTATCATGGTGAAAAAGTAGCTGGTGTGCAGCAGTCCCTCTGGCTTGCCTCTCTTGTTCTGAGGAATATGGATATCACTGCAACATTTTGCCAGTCATTTGGCCTGACTTGGAAGAAATAACCAAACAGTTCAGACACATCTGGCTCAGGAGTCATTGGTTGGACTCTTTGTTTGACTGCAGGGATGATTTGCTTGCCTTCTGCTGGGAAACTTGCAAGAAAAATTTATGTGGGGATCAAATTCTGAAGTCATAAAATGCACACAAAGAGTGTTTGTGGATTCCTTCTGGTTTTTACAGTGCTAAATTCTGTATTCTGAGAGTATAAGCTTCTCAGAATAATAAAGAAAAAATATTCAATATTGACAAATATAAATACAAAATAACTGTAAATTAATCCATTTCAGATACATTCCAGAATCTCCAAAATAAATTCTGTCTGTGTGGGTAGGATAAAGTAGATGCTTCTCAGGCATGATAATATACCTCTAAGCCAAGATAGTCCTCCTAGATGAAAATACAAACTTGAAGCACCTAGTTGCATCATCCAATGTGAGTCCACAATGTAGTGTTGTTGATTTGTACAAATGTTAAAAACACTTCAGAGAGCAATCAGTTGCTTTCTTTGCCTTTCCAGCCTTTGCCTCTCTGCCTGTACTCTTTCCACAGTGCATGAAGACAGCCATTCTCCTTATTATTTTCCTTCTTTTAAAGAATTTGTAATCTTTATGAAATGCACACACCCCTCATGTTTTTACCCTTCTGTTATCATTATGATGGCATAGGAGCAATTCCCACTTCAAATCTTAAGTCAATAATTAATGAACAGCACCAACACCACAGCCAAAGACTAGAAGATTTAGTGATTTCATCCCTCCAGGAAGTGAATCAGCATGATTTGTTTACTGAATCTCTATAATGTTCTTGCGATGCCTAAAATCAAAAGATAAAGGCAGCAGGGAACCTTGATTGATGTGTGTGCATATATATATATATATATATACACACACACACTAACACATAAAAATGTACAAGGCGAAAGTGAAGGGCTTTACTTTTAATGTCTCACAGCATTGATTATTCTAGCATGCTGAATAATTTGAGTGAATTTGCTTTTTAGCTCCACTCTGGGATTTGGAGGAAGGTGAGATATTAATATCTTATATAGTTCAAGTCTAACACTGATTAAGTAGGACAACTCACCTCTCTCCTCACATCATTTCCCCCCTGCACTTGAAAATCACCAGCTCTGTTGCTGCCTCACAGGTTATAGACAGGGAGCCATTAAAGGGACACTGACGCTTTTGACAGTTCATCCTCTGGCAATGGGAGTGTGAAATTTCTTAACTTTGTGATTTTAAACAGAAAAAAAAAATTAACTGAGCTATAAATCTTGGGGATTCCTGCTAATCACTGCCCTTGAAAAAATTATTTTTATAATACACACAACAAAGGTGTTAGAAGCTTCTAATAAAATCATATTTTGGCTGCAGAACTAAACATGCAGCCATAGGACAGCTTTCAAAAGTCACTGGTGACAGGCCTGGAATAAAGTTACAAGAGATAGTAAGAAGCAGCAGCAGACATGCTGGCATAATATAGTAATCTCAGTACTGTAGATCTTTAATTTAAAAAGCACAGTTTTTTAAACCAGCTTCAGTACTTTGATATCAAAAGCAAATCCAAAAAGATTGTGTCAAGCGTACAGAAGTTATGGAAAACACTACAGAATTTATCAAATTCCATGTTTCAAATAAAACACAATTTTTTGCCCAGCCTGTTCTTTGAGAATGATCAAAGGGAAGACTCTCACTAGGTGTTCACTGTGAACTGTGCTTGAAACTGCCAAGCACAGTTGAGCCAATGGCCAAGCAGCTTTTGCAAGTATGATACTGGTGGAAAATATAACGGAATAAGAGGGTGCTGAGAGTCTGCCTATTCTGAACAGGTAAAACTTTCAGAACTTCTTTTTCCTGTGCAGAGGCAAAACCAATGTAAATTCAGAAAGATACCTCGTAATTGGAAAGGTACATTTCAGACTGCAACCAGTGCAAAGCAAGAGTTTTGCATCATCATCTTGCTACACATATAAAATGTGAAGGAAGAACAATGTTAGAATTAAGATTTAATTGAAAGGAGGAGTTAAAATGGGAGGACAATTTCTAAAACTGTCTGCAGTAAAATTGCAAGAGTGTAATAACAGTGTAAACATCTTTGAACACTTCTCTGAATATTAGAATAGTCTCCAAAACCAGCCCAGTCTCCTGAAACCACATGCAGATTTTCCATATGTAGGAAGTCAGAATGGATTTCCTTCTCATAACGCTACCCAAGTTACACTTTGAACCAGTGCAATGACCACGTAACCAAATTGTGTGAAATATCAGATTCTTAGATCAACACACAATCCAAACTGACTAAAAATACTCCACATGCTAATGATTGAAAATGTCACCCAGTTCCTAAAAATCTGATCTTTCATTTCTCTATTTCTCTGTAACCCTTAAAGTGTGTTTTGAGGTTAAATTAATTTACATTTCTTAAAAATTTGAGTTCTGAAAACAGAAAGTACTGTAAGAATGAAGAATTTATCCCTAATCAGTTGAAGATAAGGAAAAAAAGAACATCACAAATTTGTTCCTACATTTTAAATTGTGTGAATAGCTTTTTAAATAATAAGGATAGTACGACATAGAATTTATTTACTAACGCACTAAAATATATAAAGACTTGAACATATCCTATAAGCCAGTGTACAGGACACCTTTCTTTTGAATTTGCCCATCAGAAAATTCAGAATGCAAAACATATCCTCGTATTTCCATACTGATATTTGAGTAATTTGTTTTGTTTGTGATTCACAGCAGCATGGGAAACCATTTGTGAGATCTGGTCTTTGAGACTCTAGGAAGAAAAATAAATGCTTTGCATTTTTCTCAAAAAAATGAAAAATGTTGCATGGTGTGACTTTTTTTTCAGTTAGTCATTTCTATCTGTCACTAGAGTGTTAAAATATGCTTGTATTTTTAAAAAAAAGTGTTTTATAAGTCTATTACTATTACAAATTTTACAAAAACTGCACTTCAATGAAAGACTTAGTGCAGTGGGTGATACCAAAATACCAACCATATTTCAGTCCTTTCCATCATTTTTATTGATTCAGTAGATAGCTCATATTCTAATATAGGACTGGAACACGCATAATTAGTTTTTGAGGATGTAGTCTAAGAAATTTTCATTAGTATGTACAAAAATTATGCATTAGCTAATGATAGAAATAGAAAACTCATATTAAATCCAGAGAAGTGATAAAATAAATCCTTTTGTTGTGAAACTTATTCAATGCTTAATATTACTCTGTGGTAAATTGAAGGCATTTCTGTGCATAATTCACTTCAGAAATAAGTTGTTTTATTTATCTGCTCAGTGATGTAAGAAGCTAGATGTTTCTCAAAGATTTTGAAACATTTTGATCTTTAATTTTCTGCTTTTCTTCTAAAATATTTAATACATTAACCGACTTTTAAGATGAGTCTAAAAAATGAAAATAAATATTTCTTTGAAGCTTATCCTCCATGCCCTCTCCACCAACAGAACTAAAAGAACCATAACAGATTTCTTATTAATATTTTGTGACCTCTTTATGGCTCAGAGGTTGAACATAATATTTTTGATAGACCTGAAA
>VZTU01012167.1:19479-48647 GCA_013400835.1 Zapornia atra
AAAAAAAGGAAAGGTATTCTAGAAAGTGCACTTCCACACATTGCAATCTCATTGTAAAAATTGTGCAGGACTGTGCATTTTTAAAGTTTTGACATATTGCAAATTACAGTCAAAACAAAGAAGCAAATATCTCAGTTCATGTAACAAGCCAATAATGACTTCAGATGTTTTTTATGACATGAAGGACATTGTCCATGTATTCATGTTCTTTTTTACAACAAAGGTATTGGAAATACACGTGAAGGAGTTAAAAAATCTGTTTCCTTTCACTCACAGCATTTAAGGTTTGCTACATGATTACTTTGTTCTGAAGTCATATAGTACAAGACTGTTCTGGTAATCAGATAGAAGCACATGAAAACAAGGATTACTACCAATGAGATGCCGATGTTATTATCATTAGTGCTATCTTTTCATAATGCTACCTAATGATTTGTATAGATTTATGTCATCACCCAGGAGAGCCAGACTTGATTCTGATCTCTCCTTCTCTTACTAGAATCAACCTGAACAAGTTAAGTCTTAAAAACTGAAGCATTTGGCTTATTATCAAGCACATGGACGACTCCATAAAATCAAAAGGTTCATTTGCATGCCTGCTTCTACAAATCCACTGACAAACTGATAAAGCTATCAGCAAAAAGTGCTTCTATTCTAAGATAATGTTTCATAGGGGCCTATGAGAGACTTAAGGAGACAAGGCACAAAACTTTTACACCCTGAATCTTCCCTCTCCAGAAAATACAGAACCAAGTAGATTAAGATTTTGGTCTTTACTTTAGAGGACTGATAGGCAACTGGTCAAGCAACTTTTCCAGGGTAAATTAAAAAAAAAAAAGAAGTAATTGTATGATTACTATAATCAAAGTTGCAAAATCACAGCATCTTGGAACTCATTCAAATATCTTCCAAGGTTGGTCAATCTGTGATTGTTTTTTTCTTTAATCATCATGATAGCATCTGGCATCAAAAGTTTTATTTGCTCATGAAATAATGGGTGGTGATTGAAAGAAAGCAGGGTAACCTTACAGTCAGGAAACATAAAATCCCATCTAGTAAATGTGATTTAAGATATTACCCCAGAAATCTAAGGAGAATCCTATTGTCTGAGTAGAGGCCGTACATACACTGTAGACAGAACAGTGACCAGAACCTGGAGAAACAGAAAAAAATACTGTTTAGGATAAAGGGTTGTGTAAAGGCTAAGTGAAGTAAATGTTACAGCTTGTGCTCGATAACAATCAGCAGAAATCCCTGGCATAATCACAAATTCTTCCAAGGTTGGTTAGAAACATTTGCTCTGCAGGTACAATTTTTACAATCTCAACTGCTCAAAATCTAGCGTCTCTTTCCCAGGGTATTTTAAAAATGTTGCAGTTGTTGACATTTACTAATGGGAAAGAAGAAAACATGGAGACATAGGAGTCTAATCAAGATGAAAGCTATTATCTGCACCTTGAGCATTTGGTGTCAGATCCACTTAAGATCATCACACATTTTTTTTCCAACAGTTGAATGCACAGTTGAGAATTCAAATGATCTTTCAGCAGGTACTTGTAAGTCACATCTGGACTACCCTGTCAATTTGAACAATGAAAAAAGATTAAGGAAATTTTCAGAGGGTTTTTTTTTTTAAAAAAATAAATATAGATGTCAAGGTACAATTAGAAAAGGAATGAATTTCAAGAAGACATCTAATTAAACACATGAAAACATGGATTCTTACCTGACCCTTATCTAAATCTACAAAGATGTCTGCAACATGATGGAAATCAGGCAAAAGCAGTTGTGGAAATTCTAGAACTAGAACTATCTGCTACTTACTAAGAGTGAGAACAGGTCATATCATTTACTAATTAAATTATTATTGGATGCATAGTGCCACAAGGTACTTCTTTCAAAAGGAGCTAGAGAAGCTAAAGATGGCTAATTCCCATCCTTTCTATAGGGATAGCTTTCTCGTGTCCCTTTGAGCCATTAATTTTCACTAGAAATGTAGTTTAATTATAAAAAATATACAAAAGTGAGAAATTATTAAAGAAATGTTTCCATGTTGCACTAGTCAAATCTGAGACTGCTGAAGTTTCCTGTCAGAAAACAGAGAAATCTCAGCCCTAAGTAAGCGATTACATTAATTTAAGATTAAGTATGACACTTCTTTTCCCACACTGCTTGATTAAAGCCAGGAACTCAGTACCAGCTCCTAACATGTATCTCCTTTTCTTTTCATCATTGCTGCTGGGCTGTTCTCCAGCAAATCTTTCTCTGGATTTGACCAGAAATTGTATTTTTAATGTGAGACAACTGTTCTGGCAATTGCTGAAACCAGCACATTTACATGAAAATTCAAATTACAAAATGGAACTGATTTTTGGCAAAAATATTCAAAATGCAATGTGATGGGCATAGGACCAGATGTAAGGAACATAACAAGTCTGCTGTTTCACAGAAGCTACCAGTTCTTTCCTTTTTCTCCTCTGCCTGTAGCACAGCACTTCTACCATCTGCTCCAGTCATTAGTGCAAAGACAGCACCAACGCGTTCAATTAATGTGTTCTCTCTAACCTTTTGAAATAAGCTGCAATCACCTATAAAATGTGAAAAGTCCTCACTCTATCTTCTCTTACATACATCTGATTAGAGCTCCGAACAGGACACAAATCAGGCATTATCAGGAGTGCACTTCTCCCTGAATCCCTCTCTCAGGCATAACTTGCCTGTTTGACATCAAATTTCCCACCCTGTGTCTGGTGGATAAGACTCGTTTCAACACTCACGTTACCCTCCTACTATCCCAGCTTGTTCCCCTTGCCCCAGTTCCCCAGCTCTCCACTTCCTCATCTATCCACAGCTCTGACTGGCAGATCTAAGACACTTCATCATACCATCAGGCTTCTCCTACCTTTGGCTTGTGCCAAGCAGACAGGAATCTGGCTGCTTTTGCATGCTCTAACAATTCTTGTCTTCTGTCTGGCTTTTGTACAATATGATTTCCCTACACCTCCTTCCTTAACATCCAATCTGATATATTTGAGTCAGAGAAGTGACTGAACTGCCTGACAAGATCATGCGATTGATGTCTGACCAATTCATAAATACTAATACTCTCAAATACTCTAAGTTCAGTAATTTCCATGGTTCTTGAGAGTTGGGAATTGTTTGCACATATTAGGTGTCACAGACAAGATAAAAAGATCTTTGGGAATTCGTGGTAATTTTTGCACTGCCACATACTCTGAATATCTAGAAAAGCCGGACAATATGTTTGAACTCAAACGGTTGATAAAGAGATCTTATTAAAGTAATATTGTACAGAAACATCTGTGAATGTGTTTACTATAAAAGCTTTGACATTCATAAAGGATATAAGGAGAGTTATTCACTTCACAGAGACCCCTACAGAAGAATAGCTTTTTTTTTTTCCTTCTGCTTTCCTTTGCAAAAGGAAGCCACATTGCAACAAAACAGCTAGTTAAGCACACAGAAGAGAAGAAACAGATTGTTTTTCAGAGCCTGCCTGCCTAAGAAAGAATGGATTTTCTCCAAGGACGTCATTCTAAGCCAAACTGAGAAGAAAAGACAATATATTTTAAGTAAACTATAACATTACTTATTTTACTATAATTGTTTCTTGAGCTAAAGAAAGAATATGATTCCAAAGTGTTAATAACTGAAAAGAATCAGTCTATTCTTTATCTGATGATTCAGGAGGAGGGTTTTAGTTTTCTTTAGGGCACTTGGTTTTACTTTGGAATTTCTTTTCTTTATCAAATGCATTGGAATGTGAAGACAAACATAATTTTGTTTTTAAGGTATTTCTACTGTAGTGCTTACAGAGGATGATAAAATCTTTCTGCTTAGAACATTCAGGTTTTTGTCATAAGGAGTCCTTTAAAATGCATCTGCACTGCTTTCTAATTGACTTATTACCAATTCTTCATTTTTTTTAGTTAGCTTTCCTTTCTTATATTTGTCACTCTTCAAACACACACACTCTTTCAGGAGTTAGCGCCCCTTTATATATTCCAGGGATGTGATCCTAAAACTTCACCCATTTTCCTTCTGACTGTCAGTGATGACAGTTTCTGCTGTCTTCTTGTTTGTTTCCTCCAGAATTATCTGTAGTCTTGCATGCAGTCTGTACATGCAAAAACCCCTCAAACAAACACAAAAACACCCCATACAATTCAAGTCCCTGAATCCTCAAACTCCTCTAAAACTATCCTTTCTAAGGATGTTAGGAAACTTCTTTGATATTGACTAGACAAAAAAGAATGTAGGTTGTTGCCTTGAATGTCAACATAAGCACTCTTTGTGTGATGTGTTGCTGAAACTTCAGATTCTGCAACAGATACTGCTTTATATCATGCCTGTTATTCAGCACACCCGAAGCCTTTGCTGTTAAAATACATCTGTCATTGTGTTTTATACCTACAGCTGTGTCTTTCACTTGTTCTTCCTATTGCACATGAGAATAAGACAACATGACAAAACTGATCATCCACCAAATTTCCTCACTTCTTTCCAAAATTACAATTGAGGTTTTAAAATCCATAAATCAAAAATTAAGCTGGCAAGGAAATCAGAGGATTTCCAATTATGCAAGAATTGAAGGCATATTATTACATAATGTTTAATGGCAGCATCACAAGAACTCTTCTTTTTTTCCTATTTCCTCAGCACCCCCCCACCTTTTTATTTTTTTCCCGTGTGCTGTTTAAACCCTTCTGTTCTCCTGGAGTCTCATATGGTGGCTCTCAATCAGAATCCAACAGCACTGGTATAATAAGGATGCTATCCAGAGATCTGGCCACACCTATTTTGGAATATAAAATTTATTACACAAATTCAGGAAATGTAAAAGTGATATATTCTTGTTTGAATTTATTTTTTCATATAATGTCTCCTCAATCCTAGAGCACTTGGGTATTATCTTTTAAGGCACATTTTCCATCTGTCCTGCTGGCTTTCCAGCACATATTCTGGGTGAAACCCAGGGTACTCTGTGCTTTGCTAGCTACAGTATCACCTTAAAGACTGGTTAGAAAAGGAGAAAATTAGGCACAGTGTGGTCATCAGTAAATGAAAACTTAAGCACAAAGAAGTAAAATATTCTTTTTATGATAAACTATTCTCATTTTTCAAAGAAGATTGTTATGGGAAATACTGGTGTAAAAGTTCCTGTGGCTTTTTGGTGTCTTGTTCAGAAAAAGCATGATGCAACTTGTAGAAATCAAATCAGTGAAGATGTTAGCTGTAGAGCAATTTCTCACCAGTTTAACATTCTGCATCCTCCATGGAGTGAAGACATGAGGTTTCAAAGAGTCAGGAATTGCTGCAATAGTTATTCAGGGTATTTATTCATTATGGCACTCCTGAATATTATGTAAACCAAGATGAAATTCCCTGCCTGAGGTAACAGCAAATTCCTCGATGTTTTCAGAAAGTCAGACAAACATTTTTGAAGTACAACTTGTGCTTATATTAGAAGGAGAAAAATTCATTAATATTTCTCCTGAGCTGAGCTATCATTCTCATAATCCCCTTCCCTCCGGTTACATCCAAAGTAGACTTACATTTTGACAAGATTTAGTTTGTTCTTACGCTGTGAAGGGAGATGCAAGCTTCAGTCTGGAAAGTGGATGGAGTTAAAATGTATTTGTATTTCTATTTCTCTAAATATTTAACCTTTTCCTGGCCAAAATTTTGCCCAGGTATGACTTGGGGATTTAGATAATTTGACAGAGATTTCAATTTATCTTTATAGCTACAAAAGGGACATCAGATATTCAGAAATTATTTAGATATTACTAGTAAAAATGCAAAAATTTAGCTTCACAGCTCATGCCCTCAGACCTAAAGTAGACCCCCTAAAGAAAAGCAGCTGGCTTAGCAATGGTGAACACTGTGGTATTGCTGTGAATCATTCTGAATTGTAGATCAAAGTTTAAAACAGGCACCTGACCCAAAGGAAGGGGGAAAAACTTACTTACTTTTTAGAGTGTTCAGTATAACAACCAAAATAATCCAAAAAAGATATACCCTCTCCCTAAGTCTACAGTAGTGTTGAGATGATAAGGATTAGTGAATTTTGGCTACCCTTGACAAATGCCAGAAGTGTCTCCTTAGTAAATTATTAACCACCCCCACAAAATGGCATTCACTGAGCCTGAAGACCAGAAAGGCCAGTCTACAGATTAATGTGCTCTGAGCACATTGAATTTCCTCAGAATCCACAGTCGTTCCAGCCTTCCCTGAATGCTAGCTGCTGACTCACTGCTCAGAAGACCAGCAGGAGCTAGTTCTCCAGAGACCACAGGCAAATGGCTAAGGGTCACCCTGGCAAAGTTCCTAGGCGTTTAAAGGAGACAAAACCCTTATTCTAGAGATATATTCCTTAGTGAGGTGCTCTTTAGATAGGATTCTGGCTTCCCTAGCAGCAGATTACAGAATTCTTAAATTTCACTTTGTCTGCAAAATTCAGATAATACTCCTCATTCTCCACATCTTTTCAGAGAACATCTGCCCTGCTGAACACACAGCCCCAGTGCTATAGTGAAGGGTAAGCAAAACTAGGCAGAGTTTAAATACTCATTATTTCAGCAGCATAAGGTTTTGCTTTACCTCACTGCCAAGACTGGATGCATTTTACCTACTTTTTCATTTAACATACTGTACTGTAAATAACTTTATCCCAAGTAGGAAGAAAATTAATTTCCTTGTCTTTAACAGCAATTTAATGTTCTAGACACTTTCCAAGAAGTAAAGAAATCCGTGTGAATCTCTCAGGATCATAAGCATGACGTTGTCACAAGTCAGATACAGATTAGGAAGATCATGTTAGTCAAATAACCTTGAATATCTCTTTTCTGAATTATGACATGAGCATTATTGAAACATTAGTTGGCAGTGTGTCTAATTGCAGGGCTTTTCTTCATTTCACTGCATTGTGCTTCCATTGATACTCCAGTAAAACATTCACAGGGAAGAGCCTTATTTTAAGAGTTCAGGGTGACCAACAAATAGTTTATTTAAATATATGTGGATCTTAAATAACCAAACATTTCCAAAATGCATTTATGTCACATGAACAGCAGCGTTAAGTGTTGATTGAATTTGGCTGAGAAGTCCCAATACCAGTAATAGAAGTACATTTGCTAGGCCTGTTGAGACAAACCTTATGGGACACCCTCAGAAGATTCTGCATGTGCTGCCCATCTGTAATGAATCTGGGATGTCCTAACAACAATGATATTGTCCCTGCATAGCCATTATCACCACTTCCTCGTAGACTATTATAAGAATTGATTTTTCCCAGAAGTGTAACGTATGTGTGGCTCTCAGAGCAAGAAAAGATGGATTAATCTGAGTAACTGAATATACGATGAGCCCTGCTTAAAGCCATACTAGGTCTTAGACTTGGAAAACTCTTAATGGAATGCACAAAAGACACATACTCGTGCCCTTACCCAACTACTACCACAGTTGTTACTACTTCAGTGTTTCTGTCTCAGCAGAATGAACCATGATAAAACTACAGCAGAAATAGCAAAATACAATGTCACAGAAGACCATATTGTGTCTTCCATCATTCTCTACTGTTATAACACTAAATAAAACCCGTCCCTGGTCTGTACTAGAAGCATTACAGCCTTGCTGCATCCACACTGCAAAAGTCTTTTTTTCCCAGAACATGGTAGCAACTTCTAAACTGATTATTGAGGATCATGTTTGACATGTCTGGCATGTCATTTCCTCCCAGAACTGGACACTGCCTGGGTGAGCACCAGCAAAAACAACACACCATATCCTGCTTCCCACTGAACCATGGGAAAAATAGGGGTACAATGCTCAAATCCATTAAAAAAGAACTTTGTCCACTTTAGTTGCAGATGCAATCTTTAAATGCTCAATTAGGTGCTGCAATGTTTAACATAATTACCAGATTCATGTACCTTCTTAAGCAGTTAATGGAGATCAAATTAATAAATATTAACTATTTCTCCCCAAACCCATAGATGTGCACAAACCTAAATACTAGGATATTTTACAATTAGAGGAACAGATTTTCAGACAAGCTGATCAAGAATAATACAACTGTATCTTCCTAAGGCAAACTTTTAGAAGAAAATACCTGTTTTGATTAATAATATCACATTAAGTAAGAATAAGAAAGAATAAGCTTTTTCATCAGTGAAACTCAAATAAGGTTCCTTATCATTATCAAATTCAGAGAAGGATCACTAAATGCCATATTGAATGATGTCAAGCAGCTTGCCTTAACTCACCCAGTAGGTCAGCATACAAGTCAAGAATTGAGTTCAGCTCTCCTAGGATGCAGCCCAATGATCGATCAGTAGAGATAACGCTGTCTTGGTCTTGTGTTAGCAAAAGATGACTTTCTTACATTCCCAATGACAACAAAATTTCTTCCACAATGATACAATTTTAGCAACATTTCATCAAAACTTATAGCAGGTATATGTGCAAATCTATTTTCAATTTAATCTGAACATAGTTTCAAAAATAAATTTTTAAAAAAAAACACCCTAAAAATTATAAACTGTTCTAAACAAGCTATTTGGGTAGTATTTTTTTTTTATCTTTAAGCTTTTTGAATACTTTTTAATCTATTTAATGAAAATCCTTGTAATCAACTCAGGCTGTAAAAAAGACAGGCTGTGTCACATGAAGTCATTTTCTTCCATAAAACACTTTCCAGTCTGCTGTGGATTTGCCTGTCTGTAGATGTTAATGATAGGAAATGTCAACTTAAACATTTTTCTGCCTTAAAGATGCCAGAATGTGCTTAACTAAAATGAAAGCTCTGAAAAGAAGGACATTAATTTTAAATTCCCAAACCCAACTCACTTTCGTTGAGGATCTGGGAAAGACATGCAGTGTATATAAATGCACTAACTGATGCTGAGAGATACCAAAAATGGCTTCATCATATCTGACTTTTAAAGATGAAAACTTTTTCATAGAAATAATTCAAGTCATCTCCAGCTGAGGTCATACTGCAGTAATAACATTCCACATATTGAGTTGACTGGTTTCTGATCTCTTCAGATTTACAATGACAAGGCATAAGCTCTAGAATAAATTGCAGTTATGGAAAACCAATCTGTTCCCTCCAAAGCATGTGAAAGCCATTTAGAAGACAGAAGATAGCTCCCTGTGACAGCGAGATCATTTGTACCAGGTGGAAAATTTGCTTAAATATCTGAAATTACTGTGTCAGACAGTTACTTGAACTTAACAAAGCTGACTATAGCAGGCTCTACAAGAGGGCACAGATGTCTCTCTTCACCAATACTTCTATGTTGTCTTTATTAAAAATTGAATTTATGTGCATTTTAAAGGAATGGTAAATATGATGCTAGTCGTGCAATTGAAGGGCATCACAACCTTTCCATAAACCACCAAAGACTGAAACTCAATTTAGGTACAAAACAATAACCTTCCCAGACCCAACAGCTCCTCAGAGCATAACAATGAAGATGTGAGCTAGGGCTTACTCTACTAACCACAAGTCGTGTAATATTCAAGGGTGTGCCTTTGACACTAAACAGTCTGCTTCTGTTCTGAGCTTTCAAAAACATCTGCCCAAGTCTTATCTGTTCACCACCTCTTCTTTGCAGAGCCATGCTAACAGGTCACTTTTCCTTTGTAAACATCTTTGTAATCGTGATTTGGTAACATCTGCAGCAAAGGTAACTGAAACACTATTTTTCTTTCCTCCTGAGCTTCCCTCCCACTGTACGTGTGTTCTTAAAAATTCTTAGACCTTGTGCTTGAAAGTGATTTCCTTTGGCATGGCAATCCCAGCCATTTCCTTATAGCCATTCCTTCCCTAACATTGTCAGACATGACAAAAATGTTCCATTCAGTAGGAGTCAGTAATATTTTCAATATTCATTGTACTCACTGTTTAGCTTTCACATATTTTTGTTTGGTTTTGCTATGTTTGCTCATCATTTCATGCTCATCAACATGAACTTAGAAATTTCTACAACTGAGAGGGCAGAGAAAAAAATCCATAATGAGAAATAAAATTTTTAATTGCAGCAAAAAACATTCAATTTTCCAGCAAATTTTTTTTTTCTATTGATCCAGATTTTCAGGCTGAAATAACAATTATTCATAAAAATGTGCTTTCAGGAAGAAATTTTACAACTATGTTTGCATTTAAAAAAAAAGAGTGTTAAGATGTTTTCATAGACTAGAAATTTCATTTTCCAGCCATCTTTCCCCATGGATGCATTTAACCTACCTTTTAGAACCATTAAAAGTTTACTTGATTTGTTAAGGAACATGAAAGTGTCTGCTTCCCTAGCACTTAGGCAGGAGAAACCACTTTGCTTATTTAGATCTGCGTTCTTACCAATATGATTACTAAGGGTTTGCCTTAGTATTCATTCATAAGTGAATGCATTAAAGGTTCTGGGCTTAGAAAAAAGCTAAACACGAATTTCAATTCCTTTTATTTGATTGGTGAACCATACATCATGAAGTGTTTTTACCATTTCCTGAAAACTATTTTCCCTCTGGGTGAGGGAAGGAAATGTCACTGGGCAGGGCACAATTCTTGCAAGTGGTAGAAATGATAACATTGGTTTCCAAACCTCAAGACTGAAAGTGAACAAAATATTCTAACAAGGTCAAAGAAACAAAAACGCTTCCCAAGCAGCTTCTATAATTTGTAGGACACTGTTTTCTTTACCTCCAACTTGGCCTCAACTCACATGCACTTGACTGGCAAGATAAATTCATTAAGGAATGCTAATTTGAAGACACTGGATGCTACTGTCCGGTCCTGAAAGACATTCACAGAGGCAGCTCAGGAAACATAGCTAGGATACTAATGTAAAGAGGAACGTGCCAGGCATCTAAAAAATAAAAAAGTAAAGTAGAAGAAATAAAACATCCCTTGAAAGACAACACAAGGGTATCGGATTTAGTGAACAACTGTACCAGTCAGACAACAATTCCAGGAAAGTATGGCTCAAAACTGTATTTCCTCTTATGCAAGAACAGGTGCAATTATAAATAAACAGTACTTTCCCCCATAGTGATTAAAACATTTGTTTTTCTATCACAAACCCATAGAATGTAATCAGATCTGTTTTTAATGCAGTGCATAGGTATGACTTTACAGGGACAATAAACTTGCAGTTTACTTTTAACATCACAAATGTAAGATGCAAATTTCACTATGATTTGTCAAAAATAGTTTGAGCCACAAGTGTTGACGAAAAAAAAAGTCTTTTTTTCACAGCTTTTAATGGCAGTGTTGTTCTGTGTACACAGCTGGCTCAATAATATACTTGTGAATAATTACCCCATCATTCATTTGGGTTTTGGCTTGGGGGGGAGGGGTGTTTTGGGTTTTTTCTTCCCAGCAGCCCAAATTCTCTTCCTCTAATGAACCCTGATTCAAGCTTGAAATAGAAAAAGCAATGTGAGTTATTTTCCAGATGGAATGTGAGGATATTTTTATGGACTGGTGATGAAAGAACCCAAAATGTCTCAACATATGTTTACAGGAGAGATGCTCTTACCCTCTGAGAATACTGAACAGGGGCTTGAGAAAAAAAGAATTTATGTCCAGGTGAAAATACTCGTGCAGTTTTTAAATTGCCTGTTCTTTCCTGCAAGAAAATTCAAGTCAATTTACTACTGGACAAAACTATTGCCTTTAGTCCTGGATCAGAAAGGTACCACAAAGCAGAAGATGCACAGTTAGTTCTCCAGTAGCTTAACTCTACTAACTTGCTTGGTGTTCAGCTTTTTATCCAGTCCACAGATAACACAGGGAAAAGAAAACCTAATTGTTTTTTCTAGCCTGTAAATTGTTGATAGTTGATTACCTAAATTGTTATTCTTCCCTTGAAATAGTCACATTTGCTATTTTCCTGCTCAGCCTACTGGTCACTATGATCCGATTCTGAAGGACTCACTATGCACTACAGGAGGTGGCAGGACACCTAACTTCAGAAGCTGAGGACTCTTCTAAGTATTTGCATTTGGCAGAGATTGACTTTTCTGAGTCCTTATGCGCTCATTTGTGAATTCTACATAACAGTTCTGTTGATCTTTACAAGTATTGGGCTGACAATGGTATGATCCCGGCATGTTTATTTCCATACCCCTACGTTATTATTGAGGTACATAACTACTGAGCTACCTATGGGCTTGCTTAAAAATTGACTGGAGAGACAGTCCAGAGAAAAGCTACACAGCAATGCAATTATTCTTTACTTTTCTACCCTGGTACTGATTATTAACAAGATTCCACTTGTGGAAGCCCTAATTATGCTCATCTGTTTACTAGCCTTTGGCAAACTAAGAAGTCCTCACATAAACAACCAGAAAAGAATTCTGTAACAACCCCAGGATATGGCAGTCATTATCGAGTGTTAATGCACTCGTGACTTTGCAGTGCATTCACTTACAATCAGTATTACGCAATTATTCAGTCTTGCTTGTTTTTCAGTTCCTAGCTAAAGCATTTTCACTTTGATGTGATATCAAGACTTCTGACAATAAATTAGTAGGTGTACTTGATTTCTTATTTGTTAAAATGTCATTAAGCACATATTTGTTTTTCACAAAATAACTTAGAAAATACAGTCCCAAGCAGTTTTGTACACTAGGTGATCTCAGTTCTTGGCTAAGGCCAGTGATACACCACAAATCAACCCATTACATGTAAGTCAACAAGGGAAAAAGAAACTTGCTTTCATTTGCATTTTATCCATGTGAAGTTTAACTGTGAGGACTTGTAGAAAAACCTCCTTTGCTAAACTTTAGCCAGTCAAGTAGCTCTGAATAGAAGGATGTTAAGGGCAAACAGAGTAAAAGTTACTGCTAGGAAGCATAAGCAGGTGGGTTTGCATCAGGCAGGTATCATTAGGCTGTAGTGAGGGTTAGGGTTCATACAGTAAGCATCCTCATGCATCCAATAAATGATGGAGATTCTCCTTAGCCATCCTTCTGTTGCTAATGTATTTAAAGATACCTATTTTTAATTGTCTTTTATAGCAGTCAACTTGAGCTCTACTTGGGCTTTGGCTCCTCAGGTTTTCACCCTGAATAACCTCACACCACCATTGTAGTCCTCCTGAGTGGCCTGCCCCTTCTTCCAAAAGTCATAAACTTCCTTTTTATTTTCCTGAGTTGCAGCCATATCTCTCTGTTCAGCCATGCTGGTCTTTTTCCCTGCTGGCTCGTCTTTCAGCATGTGGGACCAGCCTGCCACTGTGCCTTTAAGGGCTACTTCTTGAAGAATGTCCAGCTTTCCTGGACTACTGTGCCCTTCATTACTGCATCCCAAGGAGCCAATCGTGCTCCTAAACAGTCGAAAGTCTTCCCTCTAGAAGTCCAAGGAAGCAGTTCTGCTGACCTGCCCCCAGCCCCAATTCCTTACCTCTCAGAAATCAAAACTATTATTTCATGATCTCTATGCCCAAGACAGCCACCAACCATCACATTATTCATAAGTCCTGCTCTGTTCACAAACAACTTGTCCCATGTCTACGTTTTAGAAAGTTATTGTGAAGAAAACATCACCACATCCATCCAACTGTGACTACATGTTAGATAAACTTCACATTGCAGAGACATTTGAGATGAATTCTTATTGGAAATGGCAGGGGTGTGAATTTTTTGTTGTTGGTTGATTGTGTTTTAATTGTAAAAAGGATAAATTTTTAGGATGACAAAATACTTCATTCATGTAAGCTCCAGATGGTCTGCTTTAGCAAGGGGCAGGGAGGTGGAGGGTGAGGATATTCAGACCAGGCTTAACAACTTGTTTCTTTTTATTTAAATAACCGCACCAATTTATTAGTTCGTGATAGAGTAATTATAGAGACATCAGTGCAGTTATTCATGAATGGCAAGGTATCAATCAGGTTATAAAATACTATCAACTTTTCATAAATGGAGGAATGGTTTGTTGGGTTATACAGGAAAATTGAGTAACCCCAGTAGCATAGTATCACAGAAATAAAGGGAAAGCATGTTACAGAGGATCCCCAAGTGGTCATCCCCTGGTGTTTTTTGGTTTGGATTTATTAACTAGGTGAGCTAATGACTCCTCTCAGATTCACATGAATATCTTTGTCTCCTGTTTCTCTGTATTCTTGGTCTGAGGTGAGTTTCTTAGGTCAGGCGCAGCCCCAAACTTCTGGGTGCAGTTCCCCATATCCAAACTAATAAATTGTCCTTATGCCTGGAGTATTAGAAGGTAATGTAGTGCTATCAATAGGATACAATAAGTCAGTGCTAAATCCAAACAGTCTTCACATGGAGTGATACATGGTTGTCTCCACACTCTCCACTGAATTTGTAACCCTGGTACCACAGTTCAATAATGTCCAAGCTGCTAACTTGGACCTAATTGGACTTACTAAGCTTTGGCTTCATGCTGCGCAATACGACATAAGCGGCTTTTGGATTTGCTGGTCCTGGAAACAATGCAGCTGCTTCTATGAAGGCCTATGCCTAAATTAATAAGCTTAAATAAACTTAACCTCTCTCTGCCTGGAGTCAGCATGGGTTTTTCTGCACTTATAAACAATCTATACTTCATTTAAGTAGCTCACAGATAATGGAGATTATGCATACATACTATCATATATTATATGAGGGTATCTAGGCACTAAAAGGATTGACACTGTGTGAGATTATATATAAACTAAGAGATTTTATTCAAATATAATTTTACTGGACTGGGAGTCAAGTGGACAAGTCCACTTCTGTCATGGTCTTACAATTGAAAAATTGCAGGACCGAGTAAAACAGATTACATTTAGCTGTTATTTTCAGAGATGACATGGAAATGCTTTACTTCAACATTCACAGTCATTTCCATAGAAATCCTTTGCGTTGTCTGTGTCTCTCTTTGGGTCACAGATAGTTGCTCATCATGTATATAAAAATTATTATCTTGGAGGATGTCCATACTGCACAGAGGGTCCATTCTTTCACTCATATGTATTAGTACACTCAGGCAGAAAGCTGAAGAAGACTGAATGGAAAAGAAAGATTATTAATTTATTCTAGACTTTACAGTGGTGTTCCCTCCAGCAAAGATGCATTTCTATACCAAAAGGTAAATGTTTAATTTTAAATTATTATGATCTCAAGCTATCAGTTATATATACAGTCACAACTCCACATGAAATACCTGAGCAGTGCACACGTGTTTTCCTCTGAATTCAGGTCATTCGCTCCTATTCTGGCTCTGTTATTTGCTGAAAGCCAAGTTTGAGAATTATACCAAACAACAGAAATTGACATTCCCCCTGTTTTCGGCAACCTGCCTTTTCAATATGAAAAGATCAAACAAATGTTTCAAACACTTTTTTTATCTAAAAGACAGTATTTGGCTCAGCTGGCCAAATCAGTTTGTATATCAAGCCTTTGCAGTATATGATAGTGATTTATTTTCTTTTGAATGAGGATATGAAAAAACATTTTTAAAAAGAGCCAGCACTAAGATCTTTTTTATTCAAGTAAATATTGCACACATTCCTAAGAATAGCCCTTCAGATCTGGAACAGGTTCAAGAACAGTTACTTAACCATCTGAAAAACAAGTAACTCTTAAGTTTTGATTCAATAAGAAAAACAGCAACACGCAAATTAGACCTTAATCATATCACAGCAAAGGTGTTGGGAGAGGCTTTGAGTTTAGGGTTTTCTGGTGGAAGAAGAAATCTAGGTAGTGAAAAAGAATACCTAGCTGAAGTTACACAAAACCAGAAGTCATATCAGTAACTCAGATGCTCTTATTTGGTTGTGTTTCTGTAAAAACAGTAATCAGAGAAGCCTAAAGCAAAATTCTTCTTCAGAGCAGCACAGAGGAAAGGGAACACCAAATCCTGAGATTGTCAGTGGGATTCAGAAACCATACTTCTGCTGAGTGCAGGTGTTTTGTGCCAGAATTCTATTGCTCTTTGCTTTCATACAAGCACAACTCAGTATCACTGTTGCCTGAAAGTTCTGGGCAACCTATTGAATACTGGGTAGATTACTGGGCTCAGGTCCCACCTCTGCAGTCCAACTCTCTCTTTAAAACAAATGAATGAAGCAAACCAGTTATATAAATACACCAGCATACAACTGCATCTTCCTTCTAGAAAACCAGAAGTATACTTTCACACGTATCTCTCCATATCCCCAGCTGTATCTTTTTCAAGCTACTACTTTTTGCCTCCCTTAGCACCAAAGACTCCACGATTTCTTCTGAAGCAAGTACACACAGTCAACAAGACCTGGCATGACAAACTGTAGCATGTAAACAGTATCTGCCAAACACAATGGCACCTGCTGCATTCAGCATACAAATCCAATGGCATTTCACCTAATATGCATGTCTATACATTTGCTTCTTTTGACCAAATAAGTACTAAGATCTCTCATACTGTACATGGAAGATCTTTGTTCCAGTCACAGCCAACATGAAATACTTGAAGCAAGAAATTCAGTCAAGCTTTCTCTTTTGTTTAGTCAGTACCGTGACATTTGGCTCTAGTTCACGCTCAGTCATTATCAGGGAGGAAGGACTGAGAGCACTCAAGTCAGACTACACAGTTTGAGTTTTACACGGTGTTCCAAAACAGCACACAAGTTTTTTCCAAGCTGCTTAAATTAATAGGGGTCTAACCTCCTTCAGCCTTTTCTATAGACCTTTGGTCTCCCTACTCACTGATCTCCTGTGAATCTGAGTGCCTAACTGAGAGGATATGAGTTCTGCATATACCTTAAACATACATGCAGATAGAGAAAATACCTTAGCCCTTCTGAAAAACCTTCCTTTGGCTGAGGAAGAGGCTGGCCTTCTCCACAGTCATTAGGCTTTACTAGACTGGGATGAGAGGCAAAGAAATCAAGTGACTGCACAGTTAGCTGGGATGCTCTCATAAAAGAGGAGTAGCTGGTGCTCCACATATACTTTTTTCAGAAGCAGCAATGTGCATTACTAAGGTAATATTCTAAGAATAATGTGTCAGCAACAGAAACACCAGTGTGAGAGATCCCAGGAGCAGACGATGCTCTTCAATACTTTAGGTGTCAGAACCAAGCACATTTATTCACAGTTAGTTTGACTCAAAGATGCAGAATAGAAAAAGCACTGTTCTGTGTATTTATGTGATCTTTAAATAAAACTGTGATTCATTAGTGCTGTTTTAAATTGAAGAGTTGGCAAACACACATAAGTTTTATCAAGTGTATTGTAACCTAACGCTAGTGAGAAATTCTCTACCACTTCATTGCTCGCAGTCCTAAAGAAGATCAGTTCTAGTCACAGCAGGTCTTAAACTAAAAGTTCCCTTATAGTTAATAACCTCACATCTGCACCAGCGTATAGAACAAAGAATACATATCATGTAAAGATTTAGCGAGGCCTAGTATCCTTGGAGTGTTTTCTTGCAGATATGTATGTCTGTAGATGGTGGATGGATTCAGTAAAGCCAGCTGTTATTTCTTTCTTTTTTTTTTAATACACTTTAAAGAAACAGTCCAGCTTGCCACTTGAAAGGCTGTGGTCTGTTCCTGTAATGTGATTTCTTTTTGAAGCAGTTCTGTAAAAGCAAAAGTCTTGAGCTTCTGCTGAATTAATTTCCAAAGCTCTACAAATATCCAAGCACCCTTGTACCCTTGTACATTTGCACATTCTTAGTCTCTTAACTGGCTGAGCCAGTGTCCTGTTAAATTAATAGTAGCTTTTCAGTGGATTTCAAATCAGATCACACCGAACATAACTAATTCACTCCATGTGGACACTTGTTAAAGGGTCTGAGCCCAGCAAGAGCGAAGATGCACAAAGCAGGTTAAAAAAAAAGAGAGGAAAAAAAAAGAAGAAAAAAGAGAAGCTAATAAACTAAAATTTATGGGGAAAAGCTAGAAATAATAATAGCACAATCCACTGATAAATGGCTTAAGCTTGAAGAACATGGATTGGAATAATTTACAATTATTTATAATATTCTCCAATGAAACAAAACCACATACTTTCTCATGACATTACACCTTACTTAAACATACTGTTTAATTTTCCCTTGCTACATGTATTATATTCTACTATATTTCCTTTCATCCATTCAGAAGGGCTGGGTCTCAGGTGGGTTAATTACCAATGCAGATGTCACAGAGATAGATGAGCTGAGGATCTGACCTATCAGCTACCTTTTTCCAATAGAAATTGAGACAAAATGACAGGATTTTCTTTTTCCCAAATTCAGAAACACAGTTTTTGAAAGCACGCGTTTTCAGAAAGAGCAGTACTTTGTGTCCCCATTCAGACGGCCTAGATTATATAAATTCTAGCAATCTACTACAAACTTTATTTTTTTTAACTTACCAAATCCAGAGAAAGGTTATAAGCTTGCTTAGGTCAAACACCACTTACTTCCATAAGGCTCTCAGATACAATGAGCGCTCTTTATGCATGGAGTTACATTTACAACTGAATTAATAAAATATGAAATAACATTTATTATATAAATATAATTTTGTACTGTTAACTACTATATATTTTCTGTAAAATTATATAAAACACAAAGCCAATTTTATTACATGAAATTACAATTGAAACATCAGACACAAACGTTAATAAATGTGGGTAATCAAGAAAGCAGAAAGTTATTTTTTCTTGTCTGTATTAAAATAAAATTTTATTTACATGACCACAAGTCATTTCAGGGGTATGCCTCATTTATTGTACGGGTGAACAGTACTTAGCTGGGCAACTACCCAATATTTTGTTTATATTTGGTTTTGCAAGCTTGGTCTACAGCCACAATGCAAACACTTCACTAATTTCAGTGAGGACTTTTCGGTTGTTAGGCTGCAATTACTTCACAAAGAAGGTAAAGGGATATTATGCGCATAAAACTAATAACAATAAGAGTAATTATTCTTATGGGCAACTGAGTGCAAACCCATTAGTATTAATAATAATTCAGGAATCCTGCTTTAACTTATCTGTAGCCTGATTTTTCAGAGAATGAAACATCTTTTGAGATCTGTATAATCAAAATTCCGAGAAGCTAAGCAAATTGAAATATATGTCCCTGCTTCAAAGTAGCACAATTTTTCAACCAATCAATTCTTTACAAGAGAATTGGCCAAATCTGTTAAGAAACCAAAGTTCATGAACAAATCTTTTTCTTTTTTTTCTGAAATAAAAAAGCTCTAAGGCCCAGTTTAAACTTCAAGTCTGTCTATGTTTTAATTGAATAAAATAGCTTCTTACAGTAGAATATACAAAAAATGCTTTAAATGTGGGAATTGCAGTACTCCAACTATTGGCATCTGTGTTTATAATGATGGAAAATATCCAGTTATTCTTTGGATTAGGCATTAGAGCAGTTTAGAGAGTGCATTTATGATAATCCACTGAGAAAGTCTTGGTTTCCCACTGGCATAAGAAACAAACGCAGACCACAATATTTTACTTGAGGAACAAAGCATCAGTTTGTATTATATCTAGGTTAAAAGTATCCCTGGAAATGAGCAGAGTCACATGAAGCAAGTCAACTGAAAGAAACGGTAGTAGGCTTTATAAACTCTTTTTTTCCAGTCTTAGGAATAGGAAGAAACATTTCTGAAGGAGAAAGAAACCTTAGTCTCTGCAATGCTGTAAAGAAATATATGGAAATGCAAATGTTATTTGAGCTTTGTGACAGAATGCTGCAGTGAACACTGTATTTTAAGCAGTTTTTTCTTCTATGAATTCTGGAGCATAGGAAGTTCCGCACCAACATGCGGAAGAACTTTTTCACAGTGAGGGTGACGGAGCAGTGGAATAGGCTGCCCAGGGAGGTGGTGGAGTCTCCTTCTCTGGAGATATTCAAGTCTCGTCTGGACGCCTATCTATGTAATATGAGCTAGGGAGCCTGCTTTGGCAGGGGGGTTGGACCCGATGATCTCTTGAGGTCCCTTCCAACCCCTAAGATTCTGTGATTCTGTGAATTAATGCATTAACCCTAACACTTTACTGATCTGGGTTCTCCCCTGTTCTTTCACAGAGTTACAACTACTTGCTTGAAGAAAAAAAAAATTGTGGTTACCTGTTTTAACTGTTTTCTAGTTGTACCAAAGGTAGATGAAAAAGGAAGAACAGAAAAAAGTAGGTGCATTTGACACACTCTCCTTTGAAAAAAGTGAGACAGCATCCTAATTTGATGTAAAAATAGTTAATTAAGGATGTTAAAAAAAAAAATTTCCTCACTAGCACAATTTAGATTTCAAATTGCATGTTTTGTTACCAACTTTATTCATGCCAAAAGTCCCATTTTTAAAATTCCAACCTAAACTTCTGCCTTTTTTTTTAAGAGGGAGTTAAATTTCCTTTCTCGTCCAGGAGTTCTGTGAAGTTTCTGTGCAGACAGGATGTTTGATATTCTATGGTTTGGCAATGAAATGAATAAAATCTACCGTTTTTCAGGCTTTGCAATATTGCTAGTGACAAATTACAGTACTGTTTTGAAATAATTTTGGTGTAATCTCATTATTTCTACATTCCTGATGAAGTTCATTTTAGCATAGCAAACATGAGGTGGTGTACAAGGCCCCTACATACTCATTCAGACACATCACAATAAATTTAAGGAAACCACCCAGATGCAGAATACAAATACTCTTTTTGTTTTCATTAGTCAGACTCTCCTTAAGTGAAATGAGTGATTTGAAAGATATCTTTTTTGCTTTGATCTTTTGAAAAAAAGACATAACTGGTGGCAGCTGTTTATAAACTCATGCACTATACAATCATGCTGTGCTGAATTTCAAGCATCTCACCTATCATTTGAGAGAAATTATAGGGAGCACTGCCTCTAACCTGCACTCTGAAAATTGTGTCAATTTCATGCATGCAGGAATGGTGAAATTAAGAAAAATGAACTTCTGGAGAAGTTAATTCAAGCGTAATCAAAAAGGTTGGTTTGGTCTGCAGGCTTCATAGCTTTAACAAACTATTGGCTTTCTGGAAGTTTCCATCTAAATAAAAAAAAAATGTTCAATATTTTCAAGGTAGATATTGATTAACCACTACAGCTCGACTAGCTAATCGGATAACTCAGGGTGTGAACTTCTCCTAAGGAATAACAATACACTGAATCTCTTTCTTCACTAGATAGTGTTATCCAAATGGAATATCTAGCCAAGGACTAAGACAAGATTGTTAGGTTTAGACTATAGTCTCAGTCTTTCAGAAGCACTTAAACATTTTTAACATTAAATTGTTTTAACACACAGTAACTGTATGTATCAGAATCTGTTCAGAGAGTGCCTGACTTCTGCAAATTTCTTAAGTCAATGCCCCATGACTATTACATGATTCCAATATGCAGAACTGACTGACTTCATTCAGCAGAGTACTGCAAAGGAAGTAGACAATATTATGGTTGAATCCCGGGAGACTGACTAAGAAGCAGTGGCTGGTTGCTACTTATGATTCTTGGCTTGGCAACAAGGAACATTACTTCTCTAAGTACACTGAGATAAACAATACATTTTTGAGATTCTGGGACATGATAATACAACACTCGCAAAAGATATAGGGAAAGTACATGTCCAAAACAATAAAAAGAATAAAAATGAGAATGAGAAGAGGTTTGGAGGAAGAAAAAAAAGAAAGAAAAAAAAAAGCCACTGAGTGCTAGCTGTGAGGAGTGAGAAACCTCTCCTAAGTGATGACAGAGAGCAAGGAGCCTGTTTCTTCCCCTAGAGACACTGCAAAGACCTGTTGAGAATGAGAGAGGAGATTGCAGGCCTTTAGGCTCTCTTCATGTCAAATACTGATAACTCTAAAGAGTTGCTGGATCTTAGTGCAGTTCTGCATAAACAAAGCAGATATCCACAAGGTTCTGTTTTAGGATTTGGGGATTATGTTTCTATTCAGAGACAAATCTCAAATCCATCTGTACATAGATAAGACTGCAGAATTACATGGAGAAAGGAGAGAGAAGTTTACAGAAAACATTTGTGCTTCGCTTTCTCTTTAGAGTAACAGAAATGAATGGGAACCTAGGAGTCTCTCGGAAGGATCTGAGCATAGCAAACCACTGGAGCATATAGGTCAGGAGCATCAGCAAAATGTAGAAAATTAATTCCATTGTGTATTCCCCATCAAGGAATTGAAGTCTATTTATGTACACAGAAGTGTGTCTTATTGTTCCTACTGCTACGGGGTAAAAAATAGTCTGTATTATAGAATTAGGGATCTGCACAGCTGTGAGATGTTAATCAGAAAAGAGCCAGATAGCCACACAGGTCATGTATTTTTAGCAGCTAGTTACAAGACTACTTTCACTATTTTCTTAGTATTGTTTTCCAATGGAACTATTTGCTGTAATTGTGACACAGTTCCAGTGTGAAGGTAAGGGACAGTAGACCTTGAAATGGCATGGGTAGAGGGAAGGTTCAAACTGTTCCAATAAAAACTGAGAAAAAAGGGAAAAATTTAAACCTCTGGTCTGTAGAAAAACAAATGTACATGTTTCACCTGTAAGCAATCTTGAAAAATAAGAGCAAGATTTCCTGTCAAAGTAAGGGATGTGAAGTAGTTTATCTTGGTACTACTATGATAGCACCAAAATGTGTACTTTAAAAAAAAAAAAACCAACAAACAGCTGGATGTGATTTTTTTGGGGAGACAAAGTTGTGGAAACTTTATGTAATTTCTGTGGCCACGTATGGAATATTCCCATAGTAGAGTACTTATGATACTTAAGCATTAAAAACAAAGGTGTAACATTTTATTATATTTGTACTTTATAAAATGCTTTTAAAATGGAGGCCCTGCATTGAGTTAGAGGTCTTTTTGACAGACATTTTAATACATAATGTGATCAGAGGGGCGTTAAGTACATAATCACATAGCACATGAACAAATACATCATGTGACCATAGTAACGACAATGGCTATCTTCTTTTTTCCTGAAATTTCCTGTGCACTTGGTCTTGTTCATTTACTGGATTCTCAAAATAACTTGAAAACTTAAGCACTCCCTGTTTAGCCATTCCATACCTCTTGCCCGTAGTTTAATTTATAAGCATAACAATAAAATTATAATCCTAAAATCTGAATATGGAGGATGCCAGCTACATCTGAAGGGTCTTTCCCAACCTAAATCAAACTATTATTAAGTAGAAGAGGGCTTACAAAGTGACCACCAGTTCAGGATAACTCGCCCTTTCTGCAAGCCCTCTGTCCCACAGTGTATGTGTTGGACAGCTGCTGACAACGTGGAGTAAAGTGCAATCTAGGTCAGTGGTGTATTTAGAAGAAAGGATGATCTCTGGAGTGAAAAGGGTAGGTGTTGTGTGAGCCCAGGATATGTTTAGAACTCTTTATTTCCACAGGAATCCTATAGAAATCAGGCCTTAGCTCTTCTATACTCGGAAACTGCTTGTACTGATATAAATTCACACGATGACTGATTCCACACAAACACACGCTTAAGTTCAATGCTTGGTCATAAACATATTTGGAAATACATACAGGCAAGTAGTCATGTGGATAAATGGTTGGTTAAGGAAAGAAAGAGACAGATGGTATATATATAAACATATCCCCGCAAACTTGCACCACTCCCATACATAGTTTGAATTATTCCTTCAGAAATTCACCATGTAAGATGGCAGCTTGGGGTTCTGAGTAAGATTTTATGTATGCTAGAACAATAATTCACTTGTTCAGAATTTTTTTTTTCCCTAGAAACCTGCTCTCATTGAGTTTTTTTAGAAGACTTCCTACAGATCTGATAAATAAAAAGCCTTAACTTATTTGTAGGTGTTAATACATTTCTAATTCTTAAGTGTGCTGAATAATAGCAGTTGCTAGTGAGGAGGATTTTATAACATTTTATGTGAATTTGTAAATAATTTTTTCATGTAAATAAATATTTAAGCTTTCCACCTAGTGAAAGAGAACCATGGAAAATCTGCCTTTCAAAGCTGTTCTGAAACTTACTTTTATTTTGGGAGAGAGGTGTGAACTCAGACCATATTTGTGTGAGGATTCTTCTTTATCCTTTTCTCTTTTTCTGGGTGTCTAAAGCTCTTTATCCTAGGGGCTCCTTATTCCAAAGGAAAGAATCTCATTTTCTGAAAATGGATACACTTTCTTTGCTTTCTCATTGTTACACATGACACAGTAGGATGGGAAAGGTAGGAATTTCCTCTGACATCCACGAGTGCCAGGTGTAATCCCATGCCATTTCTGCACTGTCCATAAGAGGTAAATTTAAACCAGCTCAAGCAATGAGCACAGGTAGTTTTCTGTCACCAGCAAAAAATCATTTTATGTATATGTTTTTCCACAGAGAAAAAACACAACACCTTATGGTGACAGTGTTAATGTCAATTGGAGTTATGTTTGGGATGCCTTGGACCAAGTGCCCAGATGGTGCAAAGCTTGAATCCAAAAGAGTGCAGCAAAGCCAGGATAATGAGAAGATATTCACTAGGCCACATGTCAAAAATTCTAGGACTTGTTATTAGTTAAAACATGACATTGCTGTTTCTTGACAGGCTGCAAGGTGTGTGCAGAACTGGTTTTATGCCTGTCACTTTGTGCTGCTTTCATCTTTTAACAAGGGTGCAATGATTGCTTAGCAAATTCAGTGTGAGAAAGGAAGACAGGATCCTGTGCCACGTCATTAGAGGATAAGGAAGAAAAACAGAGACAATAAGAGGTGATTTCTCATTTTTCTGTTTCAGGAAGGGTTATATGGTGTCACCATCTGAGACCCTGACTCACACTCAGTGTATCACTATAATGTTCTGCCTCAGATTTCAAGGATCCCAGCTTGAATTTTACAATAAATTTAAGAAAGTTCCATTTATAGCATGAGGTGAGGAACTTTAAAACTGTTTAAATTGTCTTGATAAGCCAATGACCAGTGAATGTGTACCACAACAATTAAAAAAGTCCGAAGACAAAACATTTTCCAAAATATACCTTCATAAAGACAGTAGAAAGCCATCTTTAGTCCCATACTTTTCTGATAAAATCTTAGGTACATATATTCACACTACCCTACCTTCTCAAATGAGGTGAAGCTTTATTCATACAAATCTTTCTATTTATCTCACAGATAAAAAGATCCACTTATAAAAAAGCAGGTGTATCTGATAGTTACAATGGCTATTTAAAATCACTGGATGAAATAACATATAATGAAGCCGAATAGCCATTTTGTAGTGTATGTCATTCAAATTTTTTTAAAATTCTAATTTCACCTGATTACGCAAGGGAAACTCTCTTAATGCCCAAATGCATTTCACCATTGAAGTTAGATTATGAGGTTATACAAAGGGAGAAAGAAAGTTTTCCCTTACCATTTACCATAGAGGATGCAAACAAAATGTAGTACAGGTCATATTTTTAATTGCAAGGGACAAATTTGTTAAACTAGCACATGTACAGTGACCTGAAGTATCTACTTTTCCCAAAAAGTTATTTTCAGGTCATTAGTTTCCTTGTGCTAAGAAAGAAAACATGGCATCCATGTGTATGAGCTCATATTAATTTCTGATTTATTATTCTAATATCAAAGGTTTGCACTTGCCATCCAGACACAAACCTTTATGACCGAATGTAATATTACAGGTCCCTTCCAGCTCAAGATATTCTATGAATCTATGACTGCTAAAAGAAATAAATCTGTACATCATCAAGACTGGAACACGTGACTTATGAACTTTATGAACTTTAAGAGCAAACATTAAGCCATACTTACAGGAAAATCAAAACCAAAAATCAAATACTCCCTCAATGTAGGGTGCTTGGAGAACAGGAGGCAGAGCAGTTCAGGGAACCGCAGCAGGTTGCATGGAAGTAGAAAGGAAATCTAGATTAATACAACATGAAAAGACAGACAAATATGTAAAGCAGGGAGAGACATATGAAGCGGTAAACAGACAACATAAAAATGATGTAAACTGCAGAGAGAGAAAGTTAAATAGAGAGCTATTCTCTTTTGTTAGAGAAGAAAATTGTAGAATGTCATTCTTCGGAATCCAGGGAATAAAAGAAAAGGTATAACCTTTCACAAAATGAACAGGAGTTTTGTGTATAGCCTAGATGGAAAATTAAATCAGAACTAATTATACTCAAATCTGGGACATTAAAGAAAGGGACTAGCAGATAAACCGATAACTCAGGTCAGAAAAAAGTGTGATCTATAATTTCTATTTCCTATTTATAAGCCATAGCTTTGGAGGATTTTCATAGCTGTTGTTTCTGAAGGAGGGAAATGTCCAACTGAGAAGTGGGTGTTTTCTTTGGAACATGTTTAATCGACCCACCACACACCTAAATATTTAAAAGCTAAGTATATAAGAGATAAAAATCATAACATTTACATTGCGTAACCTAAAGAACCAAGGATCATAAGCAACTGGGTGAGGTGATCATAGAATGAATCAGGTAGCTGAATCAGAGACCAAGCTTTCCAGATGCAGGACCTGAAAGGCAGAATTCACTATAGCAAGTCCTGAATCAACTTTGCTTACACGGAGATATAAATGCAGACATCAGATCTTCCAGAGAGCTTTTATCAGACTTGAAAATAGAAGGGCAGAAAGAATAAAACATACACCCTAGCTCCAAATTCCGAAAAGAGCCCAAAGGAAAAGATGCCAGGAGATCGTTATTTGGAATGATATTCATCTTACATAGCTGTAAAGATTTGAAAATCAGTCATCTAGTCTAAGCCACAGTACTACAGACAAGGAAGACTGGCAATATCTAATGTACACAAGTGGATGCATCACCCTTCTGTACTCCAACCCTTTACCAGGATATGGTCTGTATCTGTATTCTCAGACCTTATCTACTCTGTTTTCACAACAAGCATACCCAAGTGTAGGGAACAAAACAGAAAGACAGCAGGCCCCAACCAGATCGCCTGTTCAGACAACCAGGAGATCAGGAGCCCAGCCCACTTCAGAGCAACACCCATCTCTGGAGACTGCTATAATTGACCCTAATAGCAATATCTTTAGGCACATAGCTCCCTACAGATTTCTCCAACAACAGAAGACTATGTGACTTTGCTCAGGTTTCTAACATTTAGGTACAATTTATTTTGTCTTATTAGGGGACCGTTAGAAGTAGCTTAAATTACTACTTGTGGTTGAGTTAGGTGTTTGACCTGCAGCTGTCTATAACACACGGGTGGTCAATATCCCCTAAAAAAACCTATAGACAGAAAAAAGTTGCTGGCTCAGCTGTATCCATCTGAATCATAGAATCATAGAATGGCATGGGTTGGAAGGGACCCCAAAGATCATAGAGCTCCAACACCCCTGCCACAGGCAGGGACACCAACCTCAGGCCTGGATCTACACAAGGTTGCCCAGGGCCCCATTCAACCTGGCCTTGAACACTTCCAGGGACGGGGCATCCACCACCTCTCTGGGCAGCCTGTTCCAGCACCTCACCACTCTTTCTGTAAAAAACTTCCCCTAATATCTAATCTAAATCTTCCTTCCTTTAGTTTTAATCCATTCCCCCTTGTCCTGCCATTATCTGCTCTTTTAAAAAGTTGAATCCCCTCCTGCTTATAAGCTCCCTTCAGGTACTGGAAGGCTGCAATGAGGTCCCCACACAGCCTTCTCTTCTCCAGGCTGAACAAGCCCAGCTCCCTCAGCCTCTCTTTGTAGGGCAGGTGCTCCAGCCCTCTAATCATCTTCGTGGCCCTCCTCTGAACCCTCTCCAACAGTTTCACATCTTTCTTGTATTGGGGGCCCCAAATCTGGACACAGTACTCCAGACGGGGCCTCATGAGGAATGAATCTATCAGCACTGACGCTCCACCTCTTTCTATGCTTTATATATATAATGCAAGCAACTCAGAGCATCCACTGTGGACACAAAGTCTCTGTTACAATATTACAAGACAAGGTAAGCTATATTCTTAGCACAGGCAATGCCACTCTACCACTGAGCCTAGTTTTACAGACTCACCCAATGGAGACCAGAGTTTATGCCACCCTCATTCCCAAAATGATGGCACTTAATTCAGGTTATGCCGTGTTTCTCTATAAGTAATAGATTATTGCATACTGATATTTTCTGATATAAAGAAAAAGAGACAAAGCAAAATAAAAGCTAGACTTGGAGTTTAGACTAATAACACTTATAAATAAATCATAAAATAAACAAGCCTGGGTTTTGAAAAAAATCAAGGTTTTTCTTTTAGTAGTCTTTTGCAATGGTGATTTTTTTTTTCACCAAGAGACAATGACCATGTGAAAGTCTTTATCTTTACTTACTTATTGACCACATCATTAACAAGTGTTAATTGAAGGTGACATAAATAATCAGTCATATTCTATGCCAAACAGGTGTATTAAACACAATTTAAATTTGATATTTATGGATTGCCCTATGTGGGTGATCCACTATTTAAAAATTCAGGAATTCTGGAAGACCTAGCTGATAATATTTTGCTTTTTCTTTCTTCCAACCACCCAAAGCATAGTAAAGCATTGCTATGAGGTTATTTGAAGTGCTAGCAAATAGCCAGAATGCAGTAATTACTTTTATACTGAACCTAAAACAAACATAAAATGCTTCATTTTCTCAGCAGAATCTCTCTGCTGGACTAACTTGCTTCACATTTAACAAGATGCAGATATTTAAAAGACTGTAAATCTTTAAAGGAAATGCAACCTAATAGAAGAAACTGTAATAATATGTTATGTATCATTTTCTCAGGCATATTTACAAAACAGATCTTAAAGAATGTTTGAACTTCTTCAAAGAAACAGGAAAATTCAAACCTAGAACTCTAACACATACCTATCTTCTGCTAAAACAGAGATCAAAAAGAACAAAGTCAGATACAGCAGCATTTTACATAACTCTTCTCAATGTTCAACCTTGTGTGGCAGAAATAATGACTTTTTTATTGTTTGTTATTCATTCTAAGTCATTGCTAACAACTCATCTGTAAGCCAAAGGCATTGAAATAACTATTGTGAAATGTTAAAAGAACTCTCAGTGTCAGGTTTCAAGTCCTGCTGCTGCTGATGGTAGAATTTGGTAGTTTTTGATGGACCTAAAAATACTGGTGCATACCTGCTACTGCTAAATGTGTCCATTCCTTGTCTACCATTAACTGTTACATGGGTGGGGGG